>JAYMFT010036746.1:0-15770 GCA_038088735.1 Panulirus argus | reverse complement strand
GAAATGGTTTGGACATATGGAATGAATGAGTGAGGAAAGGTTGACAAAGAGGATATATGTGTCAGAGGTGGAGGGAAGAAGGAGAAGCAGGATACCAGATTAGAGGTGGAAGGATGGAGTGAAAAAGATTTTGAGCAATTAGGGCCTGAGCAAGCAGGAGGGTGAAAGGCATGCATGGAATAGAGTGAATTGGAACAGTTTGGTACACTGGGGTCAATGTGCTGTCGATGGACTGAACCAGGGCATGTGAAACGTCTGGGATAAACCATGGAAAGGTCTGTGATTTCGGTGCATTACACATGACATGCTAAAGCTTGAGCATGAGTGGACGTGGCCTTTTTTTCGTCTGTTTACTGGTGCTACCTCACTGACATAGGGGGTAGCAATGCTGTTTGCTGTGGGGCAAGGTGGCACCAGAAATGAATGAAGGAGAGCAAGAGTGAATATGTAGATGTGTTTATATGTATATGTATGTATATGTGTATATGTTGATACGCATATGTATGTATTTGTACATGTATGTGCGTGTATGTATACATGCATGAATGTGAGTGGATGGGTCTTTCTTTGTCTGTTTCCTGGCGCTACCTCGCTATTGTGGGAAACAGTGATCAAATATAATAAATAAAATATATATATATATATATATATATAGGAGAGATGTTATGGTCAGTGGGCATTATTAGATTACATTTTAATTGATAGGCATGTAAAAGAGAGACTTTTAGATATAAAAGTGCGATGAGAAGGGCAGCTGGTGGGATGTCTGATCATTTTATTGTAGAGGCGAGGGTGATGATTTGTAGAGGTTTTTGGAAAAGAGGAAATGATATCTGTGAGAAGAGAGTGGTAAGAGTAAGTGAGCTTGAGAAAGGGACTTGTGTGAAGAAATACCAAAAGAAATTGAGTGTAGAATGGTAAAAGGTGAAAGTAAATGAAGCAAGGGGGTTGGTGAGGAGTGGGAGGTATTTAGGGAAGTAGTGCTGGCAGTGTGCAAGAGATACATGGGGCATGTGAAAGATGGGAGGTAAGCAAAGTAGAGAAAGTAGTGATTGATAGGATGAAGAAGTAAATCTGAGTAGTGATAGGTAGGATGAAGAAGTAAAGTTGCTAGTAAAAAGAAAAGAGGCATGTGGGCAATACTTACAGAGAAGGAGTGCAAATGATTGGGGGATGTATAAGAGAAAGCAGCAGGAGGTAAGAGGAAGGTGCAGGGGTTGAAAAAGAGGGCAAATGAGCATTGGAGTAAGCTGGTGTCAATAAACTATAGGGATTATAAGATGTTGTGGAAGGAGGTAAATAATTTGCAAAGAAAAACAAAAGAACAAATAGGAACATTGGTGAAGGGGGCAAAAGGGATAGTGATAACAGGTAGTGATGAAGTGAGGAGGAGATGCAGTAAGTATTCTGAAAGACTGTTAAATGTGTTTGATGACAGAGTGGCAAATTTAGTGTTTTATTTAGGGTGGTATGCAAGGGGAGAGAGTCATGGAGAGCGATTTGGTGGATAGAGAAGAGGTGATGAAAACCCTGCATAAGATGAAATGAGGCAAGGTGGCTGAAGTGGATGGTATAGCAGTTGAATTTATTAAGAATGGGGGTGACTGCTGTCGATTGGTTGGTAAGGATTAATGGGGGTGACTGTTGTCGATTGGTTGGTAAGGATTTTATGTGTATGTATGGATCATAGTGAGGTGCCTGAGGATTGGCAGAATGTATGTATAGTGCCATTGTATATTGGCAAGGGGAATAAAGGTTGTTGTTCAAACTCCAGAGGTATAATTTTTGTTGAATATAAATGGTAAGCTGTATAGGTGGGTATTGATTGAGAGGGTGAAGGCATGTACAGAGCATCAGACTGGGGAGGAGCAGTGAGATTTCAAAAGTGGTAGAGGATGTGTGGATTAGGTGTTTCCTTAAAAGTATGTCTCTGAGAAATACTAAGAGAAACAGATGAATGTGTATGTGGCAGTTATGGATCTGGAGAAAGCATATGATAGGGTTGATAGAAATGCCTTGTGGAAGGTCTCAAGAATATACAGTGTGGGAGGAGTGCTACTAGAAACAGGGAGAAGTTTTTATCAGTGTTGTATGGCATATGAATGAGTAGGAAGAAAGGAGAGTGAATGGTTCAGAGTGAAGGTTGGTTCTGTGACAGGGGTGTATGATGTCACCATGGTGGTTTCATTTGTTATGGATGGGGAGGGGAGGGAGGTAAATGTGAGTCTTGGAGAGAGGAGAAAGCAGGCAGTCTGTTGGGGATGAGAGGGCCTGGGAAGTGAGTCAGTTGTTGTTTGCTGATGATACCACTCGGATGGTGGATTCAAGTTAGAAAATGCAAAAGTTAGTGAAAGAGTTTGGAAGTGTGTGTGAAAGGAGAAAGTTGAGATTGAAAGTGAATAAAAGCAAGGTTATTAAGTTTAGCAGGGTGTGAGTTTCATGGAGAAAAATTGTTAGAAGCAAAATGTTTTAGGTAATTGGGAGTGGACATGGCAACGAATGGGAGTATGGAAGTTGAAGTGAGTTACAGGTCCTTGAAGCCTTGAAGAATGTGTGGAAAGAGTGAACATTACCTGGGAGGGCTAAAAGGAATAGTTGGCCCAACTATATTTTATGGATCCAAGGCATGGACTATAGACAAGGCTGTGTGGAGGAGGGAGGATATGTTGGAAATAAAATGTATGAGGACAATACGTTGTGTGAGGTAGTTTGATCGAGTTGGTGATGAAAGGATAAGGGAGATGTGTGGTAATAAAAAGAGTGTGGTTAAGAGAGCTGAAAAGGGGATGCTGAAATGGGTTTTGACATAAGGTAAGAATGAGTGAGGAAAGTTTGACAAAAAGGATATATTTTGTCAGAAGTGGAGGGAAGAAGTAGAAAAGGGAGGCCAAATTGAAGATAGAAGGATTGAGTGAAAAAGATTTTAAGCAATCAAGGCCTGAAAATGCAGGAAGTTGAAAGGTGTACACAGGATAGACTGAAATAGAGCGATGAGGTATACAAGGGTCTATGTTCTGTCAGTGGACTGAACCAGGGCATGTAAAGCATTTGGAGTAAACCATGGAAAACCCCATGAGGCCTTGTTGTGGATAGTGAGCTGTGGTTTTGGTGCATTACAGTTCATAGCTAGAGAATGGATGTAAGTGGAGGTGGCATTTTCTTCATCTGTTCCTGGCACTACCTTGCTGACATGGGAAATAGCAATCAAGTATGAGGGGAATATATATATATATATATATATATATATATATATATATATATATATATATATATAAAAACTTATTGGTAAGAATAAATAGAGCGTTATTCAGTTAGAAGATGCAGCATTTTAGCAGCATGTGAATTGAGTGAAAGATGTCATTATGAATGGAAGGTGTATATGTCCAGTAACTTGACTGTCACAGTATTAGAAAGTAAATAAAGAACTCCATTCATCTATTAGCATGATGTATAAAAACCAGAGAATTTTGAATTCAGATAAGTTTCTGTACATAATATATTGTCATCTTTTTGCCACCATAAAGTTATTATGTGTCAAAACACCACAATTCTGCAGTTAAAAAAATACATCAGAACACCATTCTAGATCATAATTTATCTCTACTCATACTGGGTATTTATTTTCTTTTATTTTTTGATTTTGAGAGGCTCCTAGTCAAATGTTTGAGAATGTACTGAAAAGGTAATTTCACATACCTTGTCAAGCTAATTTTGCACATGATATTTAGGAAGGGCTAAACTTCCACACTGATACAAGTACCTCATACAAGATTCTGTTACATGTTCATGTAGAAAGACCATGAACATAAGAGATACAATGGTCATGACAGTCGTAGGAATTGTAACAGATACTGTACTCTGGTTGGCAAAAAGTTGGGACTTGAACTAAAGCCAGATGGGACCAGATGAATAAGTATTTTGATGTCACATGCAGCTGGAATACTTCATCTTTAATGAAAACTTTGTGTTGTAAACAACATTTTTTTTATAGTAGTGGAGTGGAATAATGTCGCCAACATTTGCTCTCTGATGCTGGAAACAAGATACAGTATACTGTAATCTGTGCTGGGAAGCTTGGGTAACGCTAATCCCATTTGTGGAGTTACCCTCATTTTTGTTTTTTACATAATATTCCCTAGATTGTTTAAAAATCAATAATATATAAGAGAGTAATTCATGATCATAACAAAGACATGAGTTTTGTAGAGAAACAGTAGTAAACAGTGTAACCTGAGTTGACATCTCTGGCAACCACCACTGATCCCCGACCTTGGTAGAACCCAGTGACAGCCTGACTGTAGTGGTATGAGACTAGTCTCTTCACATCAGCAGTTGAGTGGTGTGTTACTGTCTCATCTCTTGACATGGTGTCACTTATTCTGTTGACTTGATTTGATACTTAGAGTGATTACTTGTTTTGATTGTATCTTTCTTCATAGACTTCTGAGAAAGAACTACTTGAGTTTTAAAAGTGAAATGCAGGTACCAATATGAATGTTTTGACTTAAATCTAGTTGCAGAGTTTAAAAGTTGTATTTGTTCAAAGATTTGTATCAATCTTGTAAACTAGTGATCCAGTTATTTATGTCTTCTGATGAAAGTACAGATTTCAATGTTGCTGTCATACTGTTACACAGGGTGTGAATACTGCAGTATTGGATTGCTTACTGAATGTGTGTCATTGTCATTTAAAATTATTTATATATTTGTGTTATACATAATAATCAAACTACAAAGAATGTCATATCTACTGAGCCTTTTCCCATTTCAAAATGCAAGATGATTATAGGATTATACTTCAAATGCTGTTCATTTATTAATTAGCAAAAGTTTAGCAGTATTGCTTTAGAGATATTTTAAGGAATTTTGAAAGTTTATATGGATACTAAAAGTAAAACCCTTTCCTTTCATATTTTTATACATGAAATTTTTGTGCTTGAAATTTAGGAGGGTAACTGTACGTACAAATTATATATGCTTTTACAGAGGGGTGAGTGAGATGATGAAGAATTAAGGTGATGTTGCTGTTGAATGGGTTTAAAAAGTATGTAAGAGAGCACGGAAAAGTGTTTGTGTGGATGACAAGTGGATGAAGACTGTGATTGTTCCACTATGTAGAGAGAAATTGAAAAATTATAGTAGGAATTACATTGGCATAAGACTTCTTAGTATTGTTAGCAAGTTTTACAGTAGCATTGTGACCGCTAAAAGGATTAGTGAACTCCTTGTGTTGAAGTACAAGCTGAAATGAAACTTTCTGCAGCACTAAAAGGCACTTTATAGAGTCGATAGGAAGTACTTTAGTGAATTCTGACTTGTTCTCTTGTACTTTTTGGACTTTAGAGTGCTGTTAAGAGTTTTTATAATGGAAGCAATGCTTATTGAAAATAAGTGATTATATTTCTGGTAAAAGAAAAGTAGAATCTGCGTAAGTTACATACCAGTTTCAATTCTCTGCATTCCAACATCACTTACGGCATCATCCAAAAAACATATGCTTGTTTTCCAGTGATGCATATTTCATCATCAGAAAAAACAAAAGCCACACACTCACATTTCAGTGATGCTGTATGCTTAATTTTAATTCACTTAAAGAATTCACTATAAAACCTTTTAATGCATCATTTGATGCATCATGTGTAAGAATGAATAATAGATAACTAGAGATAATGGAAATTTTTTTTTTTTAAGTTTAATATGGCTCACTATAGACTTACCATATTTTTTTTAGTACATTGTGGTAAGATTATAGTGACTGATGATTTTACTGGTGTTATGTAATTATTTTTCATTCCGTATGTTGCAGATATGATTTAAAAACATATATAGTAAAAACAGGTAGAGTAATTTACGACCAAAACTATTGTGTCTGTGCTACTTTTATTGTATTTAATATTACACCTATTCACTGCTCTACCTTAGGGAGGAGTTCCTAGCAGAATAACTGTATATTTCCTATAAGAATTGCTGTGTACTTCCTTAGGAGAATCACTGTACAGTGGAACCCATCTTAATGTGAGATTCATTAGGTTAAAAGGGGGGGGGTTACATTCATGGGGGGAGATTTGTCGATCTAATTTTCACATGAAAAATGAATAGCAAAAATAAGTAGTACAGTACAGTTAAATCAGTAATGTACGTATTTGAATGAAAAATACTCTTTGAAACAGCATTGCTTCAAAGCTAAAATACAAACTTTACATTTTTTTTTCATACTGATCACCACTTCCTCTGTTAGTGAGGTAGCACTAATACAGATGAAGAAGGCCTCATCTGCTCATATCCATTCTTTAGCTATCATGTGTAATGTGCCTAAACCACAGCACCCTGTCTACAACCAGGTCCCTCAGATCTTTCCATGCTTTACCCCAGACACTTCACATGCCCTGGTTCAGTCCACTGACAGCACGTTGACTCCTGTATACTACATTGTTCCATTTCACTCCATCTACCCATCTCTAATTTCATCTCATTTTCCTTGTTCCCTCACTACTTATACATATATCCTCTTTGTCAACCTTTCCTCACTCATTCTCTCCATATGTCCAGACCATTTCAGCATACCCTTTTCAGCACCTCTCAATAACACTTTTTTTATTGCTACACTCTTACTTACCTTCTCTTTACTTGCTCAATCAAACCATCTCACACTGCATATTGTCCTCACACTTCCTGTTTTCAATGCATCAACTTCCCTCCACGCAGTCTTATCTATAGCTCATGCCTCGCATCCATTAAATATTATTAGGATTACCATACCCTCAAACACAGTCATTTTTGCTCACCCAGATAATGTTCTCTCTCCACACATTTGTCAGTACATGTAGGGATGTAATATTGATTCTGATATTCAATCCAGACACTCAACATTCATTACATGGTCTCTATAATTTTATGCAAGAGATTGTCATTGCACACTGGAGGCAAATTGCCTCATTTTATCAGCATGCTCAGGTAATACAGCATCACATTGACCAACATCAAAGCCATCAAAATGTCTAACTTTACCTCCATAATGATGCTCATTGTGCTTTTTTCCCACAAGCACAGCATTCACTTGGGCACTTCCCAGGGGGTTTGAAGAGGATTTATGCAACATTAGAATGTAAGAATGTGAGGTGTTTGACATTAACATAAGTCTTGTTCATATAACTGGCTGCTTTGGTGGTTGCAAACAATTGTTCACCAATGCAGTCGCTTACTATTCTTCAAGTGAAACACCAAATTGTGAAACCTTAGATAGCAGTGATTAGGTGTATCAAAGAATCATTTACAAACAAATACATGTTAAAAGAAAGATGAGAGACCAAAAAACTTTTCACATTATATTTGTTTGGAAATGTAAATGGGCAGTACCGCAAATTATAAGTAATTGTAAACATATATGAACCAGTCACTCCAAGTTACTGTTCCCAAGATTCACCATGCAAAATGATGGCTGGGCCCTCGCCAGTGCTCCCAAAGTGTCAAGATTTAAAGGAAGTTAAAATCAGATTATTAACAATATAAATATAGGTTATAGATTGTGAATTTACATGAAAAAATGTAAAAAAAATGTAGTGAGTAATATAATCAAAGGCAGTTAAGTTTTCTGAACCAGATGTTAATTAGAAATGGAAGAAAGAGCTTATAAGAATACATCTGAGGATTATTGAATATAAAGCTTCTGAGATTTAGTTTCACCAGTTTCTAGGTGATAAAATGAAAAAATGTATGTTAAAATGTTTCAGAAAATTGACATCAGATAGTTAAAGCAGGTAAGAACTGAATTTGAAATAACACATTAGAAGGCACAATTGACCTGTGGTTGTCATAGAGGGCAAAACTCTAAGAAATCAGATTTCAGAAGTGTGAAGAATTTTAGATTTTCCAGGAACTGTCCAGATGATATGCAGTCATATGACTGGGAGGAGATTTTTGCTTTTGAATCCCTGTTTTGAATTTGGGAAAAACTTACTGTATTTGAATAGATGTAACGGGTAAACAAACAGAAATACAGACCAGTAGATAGATGGATAGATAAAGAGGTAGGTGGATTGGCTGATAAGTCACAAATGGTAATAAGAAAAGATAGATAGGTAAGTAGAATATTAGCCACTGTCGTACATGCTGTCAAGCAAGGACCACAATTTTAGGAAGTGTTTCATCTCAGAGTACAGTCAAATTACTCTTAATGGCCTCACTAAATTTATATCATGAAGGATTGTAGTTCAGGGTAGAAAATGGTGTAAGGTTAACTGTATTTGATGTTTAAAGCAGGGTGACCCGTACAACATCTGTGTCAAACAGATGAATATATACCTCCTGTTACTTAGACTCAATTGGAAAAAAGAGAGGTGAAAGGATGTCAT
Organism: Panulirus argus; assembly: GCA_038088735.1. NCBI lineage: Eukaryota > Metazoa > Arthropoda > Malacostraca > Decapoda > Palinuridae > Panulirus > Panulirus argus. Next base: position 7,419 of record JAYMFT010036746.1, on the reverse strand, counting down.
AAACTTGCAACATTTGATGTTATGTGGTATGTTTGTGTAATTTTGTGTGGGTTTTTAAGGACAGAAAGAGGGGTACTGTACTCAAGACAACAATATTAATGTGGACAAAGATGAGAACTACTGATACAGTGGATGCTGGTGATATAGAAGGAAGAATGGTGAGGCAGGAGTCCCTTGGTGCTGCTGAGGAAGGGGTGAGACATTGTCTGTACATTGTAATGGAGCTGCACAAGGACTGAGGAATTGCCAGGATGCTGCTTAAGGGGAATGAGACTTTGCTGTGTCTGTAGAGCCTCTACAGAAGGGTAAGGCATTACTGAGATCCTGTAGTGCTATTGTAGAGGAGATGAAGCACTGCCAGTTCCTGTGGTCTTGCTATAGGAGGCAAAGGTTATGCCAGAAGCCCTGTTGCAGGATGGTGGCAATGATGTTGTCTCAAAGAGCTCTTTTCTGGGGAGAGGAAAAGCTAGTCAGATGGTTTTTTTTTCATGCAGGAGATGGTGCTGGAGTCATGTCAGTTGCTAGAGATGGCCCTAAATGGAAAATTTAGGGTGGATTGTCCCAATGACAAGTTCAGGGGCAAGAGTAATTGATGCCAGTTGTGTGGTTAGGCACAGTTTATAAGGCCAACCAATTCTGCATGAAAAGTGAGTTTTATGCACGATACCATGATCATACCATATGCACCACTGGGCAAAGATGGGATGGACTACACCTGTAAACACACGTACTGTTTGCTATTTAGGGACTTCTGAGTGAACTACGGCTGTGGTTAAGAATGGCTTTAGAGCAACACGGAGTGCATTGCTTCAGTCATCAATAACAGTGACAACATGGGAATGAGAAATGCATTTTGATTAGTTTGCATGCAATGAACTAATTTTCTTTGGCTTACCTTGTAAGACATAACATTATCAGTACGTGAAATTAATAATTACATACATATTATCAGTACTTGAATTCAAGGGGTGATGGCCAGTACCCAAACTGTTTGGAGAAGATTTTCAGTATGCCAATTGGTTGAGAGTGTGAAAATGTATATATAGTACAGTTTTGATTGAATGCATTCTTCACAGTTATAGCAGGGTTCTAGTGTAGAATCTTTTCAAATAGTTTCGTTATTATTGTCATTTATAGTCTCAAGCACAAACATATGTTAATTTTGCTGATAGTCTGTGTTACAACATGGTAGAGCATTAGGATTTTATGTTACCTTAGAGAATAACTTGAAATATGGACAAAAGTAGGAAGCAAAAATGATAAAGAAATGTGAAAAAGCAATGATAGATTAAATGTTGTAGATTTGATATCTTTCATGTTAACTTACTTCCAGTTAAGCAGCAATTACATTTTTCTCCAACATTTTTGAATATTTTTGTTGAGTAAAGTATGATTTCATGTTTTTCAGACTGAAACCTGACCTGTCAGTAAGTTATGTGAGGTGAACTTCCTTTTTATATAGATTTTCCCCTTTTTTACAGAACTCGGTCGGGCTCCCGTAGTTCTGGAGGGGCAAGTCCTGCAGCTTTGCATGGAAGGGCCCCTTACAAGACTGCAACTGTTGCACCTGCACCCACAAAACTCTCTACTAAAACTAATTCACTCAATAGGTTTGGATTCCGTAATAGTGCACAGGTTAAGTCAGGGGATAGCACAGACAGTGTAAATTCTATTCTAAGTGATGCACAGACAGTTTCTGATTCAAACTCTAATATTTTTGATTTGTGTGATGAATACACTGAAAATAATAAAAGCACAAAGAAAAATAGTGACTCTGCTTCTTGCAACAGTACCCATACAGATATACCAAAGAGGTTGGAATTATCCTCAATAAAACTGAATAAAATTCCAGCCCTAACTGAGACTCCCAAGGTAGGTTCTGGTTCACAGCCAGGACGGATCACCGCCTTTACCCGTCAGCTACCCAAGCCTCAAGTGGTCACTGTAAAATCTGTTAGTCCAAAGTCCCAGACTCCCAGATTGCATAGTCCTAAGCCCAATAGTCCCAGCTGTTATTCTCCAATGCCCAATACTCCTAAATCCCAAAGTCCTTCAGTTAAAGACAGAGTTAAAAGCCCCTCAGTAAAATCTCATACACAGACTCCTAGGATTCAAATGGACCAAGCCTCCAGAGGGAAACAGCATTCACCAGGTACCAACCAGCATATTCCACGTGTATCAAGAGATTCTGAATCTTCAACTAAGTCAGTCACAGAAGCAGATTCAGGACTTGGATCTTCAAGTGAGAGTGATAAGATTCGTGGAGAGGGAGAAACAGACACCCTTAGATCTAATAATATTGAAAGTACAGAAGACTTATCTGATGCTTGGTTAAAAGGGAAGCAGAAAAACCAAGAAACTATAAAGAGACAGTTAGGAAGTGTGGAGGTTTGCTTGGATGGTACAGGAAGTTTTGAATTAAAGAGACGCAGCATAGAAATGAAAGGAGTAAGTGCCACAGACATCGGAACCCCATCACCTGTAAAGTCAGAAATAGTAGTAGAAAAGAAAGCAAAAACTAGCAAAGAGAAACGTGAAGGAACAATAACGTACGGCATGGCGAGGCAGAAGTTTGCACCATATAGTCGAAATCGCTATGGGTATGGATATCAGTCTGGTGCTGGAAGGAGTGGGGACTCTGCTCCTTCAGATAATTCTAGTAGTCCAACATGTAATGTAAGTAAACTTCCTGGAAGCTCAGGCCTAGTCAGAAGTCGTGTAGCTATGTTAGAAACAACTCCAAGTAAGAAGCCCCAGCAAACGCCAGTATTAAGAAGAACTAATCTAAAAAAGCCAATTATAAGACCCACTTCTTTAGAAAAGACACCTCTTCTAGTCATGCCTGTAACAGAAAAAACTATTGAATTGAGTAAGCCTGTATGTCGAAGGTTAGAGTACAGTGAGTGCAAAATGTTAAAAAGTGACACACAAAAGGAATTGAACTATGATATACAGCCTGGAAATAATCCTAAACTCTCTACCTCAAAGACAGTAACAGGAGACATACTGATTGTAGGTTCAGTTGAGACTGAAACACAGAAAGACACTAATATTATTGTAGAAACAGAGAATTATGGAAGCTATTATGAAAGTTCTTATGATAAGGTCTCATATATAGGTAAGGATGATACACCATTAAAAGTTAGTCCTGACAGTAACCTTAAAACCAGTGTCAGTAAAGCTTCTCAGGACATAAATGAAAATGAAAAATTAATGGTTGAAGAAACAAGTGGGGAAGTTTCATTGTCAACGGATTCTGTAGCCACACCAAATGATATCACTGACACTAGCTTTTCAGAAAAGACAGAAGATGTAATTGAAAGTGAAGGGATCTCAAACAAGCATATCCTTCAGTCTCCAGATGATATGGGTATGAAAGCTCTTACACCTCAATCTGAATCTTCTTTTGAAATTTTAGAATCTTTAAGTGAAACTATTGACTTGACTACTGAAGACATGAAAGAAGATGCTGAGTTCTCACTAACCGAAGCAGAAACCAGTCATGAAAGTAAGGTAACTGTTCTTGAAACCAAAAGAGAATCAGATATGGATTCAGCTGCATCTCTTTCAGGTTCATCAGTTTCATTATCAACTGAGGGGACATCAAAGTCAGCTGTGCAGCAGAAACCTAAACTGGTTCCAACAACACCTGGATTGCAGAATTTCTCTCAAGATGCTGTTCTTCCATTGTCTGACCTTCCTACTAGTGCACAAAATAGTAAATCTGAAGATGTACCAAAATCATCATTTACATCTCCAGTTGATAAGAAAGCACCTTTAGGCCAAACTGTTTCTGCATTAAAGTCATCACTAGAATCAAAGTCATCAATGGAGTCATCAGTAGAATCCCAAAAGTCAGTGGGCATGATCAATGTAATGGTTGAATCAGGTGATCGTTCAACTTTATCTGGTATGTGTACCCCAACGCTAACTTCAGGACGGGGAGATCTGGATCAAGATTTCTTGATTGATGACGAGATAGCTGATCAGCCAGGTCTTATGTTTGGGGAATCGACAATGGCATCCTCGTTTTTCACTGATGATGGAATATTTGATGATATAGCATCACCTTCTCCTAGTCATACAGCTCTCAAACCAGGTAAGTTTAAGTAAATGCAAAATGTTTGATATTATCTTTGCATTAAGGAACCATTTGTGTGAAAGCTTTACCCTGGGGACAGGAGAGAAAGAATGCTGTCTGTGTATCTTCTTTATGTTTAAGATGACTGAGTGGGGCAGGAGTGGATGTGCTAGAACTGCTCTCCTTTGGCTGTAAATCTCGAAAAGGTTGAACAGAAGGAGCCAAGTGAGGATTCTTTCTTTCAAAGGGTCTGTTAATATGTATGTTCTTAACACTGCCTCAATAAAAGGCAGATAGGTTTTGAAGAAAAAAAAGTTTTGTTAATTATATTATTGTGCAGGCCTACTGTACTTTTTTTCTGGTTCATTAGTAGTCATAAATTCAGTAAATTAAGGTAAGTTTATGATGAACAAGTACATGTCAGATACCTTTATATTTTTGAAATGGCAATGAAAGCAGTCATGTTTGACCCTCAAAGAAATAGAGGAACTAAAATTTGAATGCAATACCACTTGGTATGGAAACTATAATAAATACCTTTAAAATTATACTAAGATCATTTCAGGATTCCTTAGAAACTCTGTAACATAGGAACATTTAAGTCCATACCTGAAAAACAGGAAATTTTTTTCATGTCTCAAGTTTATTTTTTCAAAGTGCAGTTGCTGAAGCTGGACAAAGGGTTGTTCTGTCTCTGTATGGAATATTGTTCACACATATGGGAGGCTGCTCATACATCTTTCTTGTCAAATTTTAAGTCAAAACCAATTTGCCTTATCAACTCACTTTCTTATCACTTCTCAGCATGAACCTTCCCTTTTTATGGGTATAAAATTTGGCTATTGCTCTCAAGAATTTGATAATTGTATGCTTCCTTTGGCATATGTATAAATTCCCAGCAAACAGCCTGTATCACCAGTATTGTATGAGCATTAGCAACTTGAGGGTTGGCCACTTTGATGTCTCCTTTCCATCCGCAGCTAGGGTGGATTATGGAACTGTTTGCTTTCATTTATTTTTTTAGACATATGTGGTCTATGATCCATTGAGAGACAGGTTATTTGTTACATAAAGAACTAGTAGCTTTTGAAATGTTTTTCTACCAGGCCCAAACTTAATGTGAAAATGTGGCCCTATACTCACTATTTCCTGCACCTCAGGAGTCCCTTCTGTCTTTATGGGGCTTCTGCAGCACTCAAGAAGCTGGCTACATCTACCAGGTAAAACCTTAGGCCAAAAAGTGTAGTGATGTGTGCATATGTGTGAAGGGCAATTGAGTAGGAAGTATCTGGCATGTTCACTGTGGGAGTTGCATCATGGGTATGAGGGTCTTGGGATATATTGAATAGGTTTTTTGTATTGTTGTGCAGACAGGAGAATGTGACTTATGTACGTCTGGGGAGTGTGGTTTCAGATAGGTGTATGTCTGGTGTGGTGGTGTGTTAGACTGAGTTGGGAGGGCATTTGTTTAGCATTTGTGTGGTCATTGCACTGTGTATGTGTTTTGTCAGTGTTGTGTTTGTTAGAGTGGATGGATCTGTGAGTAGAGGTTGCTGAAGTATGAGGCAGGGTTAAGCTTTTTTATTTTACTTGGGGATTTGTGCTTAAGTATGGTGTGGTTTGGGTTGCAGAATTCCAATGCTGTTGCAAAGAATTTAGTGCTAAGCATGTTAAGGAGGTTAATTTTGGGAAGATCTTTGTATCATTGTGAATGTTTAGTGTTGGTGGTTGTTAGGCAGCTGGAGATTGTTCAAAGTGCTCTTTATGTGTGCTTTTTGAGCAGTTGACCACACAGGTAAGGAAAAGATTAGGGCAGAGAATATGAATTGTTTGTAGTAGATGCAAAGGGAGTCTTTTTCATCATCAAATCTAGTATTAGTTAATGTTCAAAGGGTTTGGGTTTTGCCTTTGTGTTGACATTTTTGGTGTGCAGATTGAATGTCATGAGTGTATCAAATGTGATGTCTACATCAGTCAGTGTTTTGTTCAGTATGAGTGATTACCCAAACAAGGTGACTGGACAGTGTAGTGTCTGTACAGTGTAGTGTCTGTCTGAGATTAAAAGAATGATTGAAGACATCTGTGGAAATGCAGACTTTCTGTATTAGTTGAATCATTGTTCCTTTTGTGTAATGTAATGCTGCATGTTTTTGTTGCTTCTGTGGTGTCAGGGTGTTGTGATGTGATTGTATGGTTGTCTGCATATGAGAGAACCTCCATGTTGTTTTGCTATAGGCAAAAGGAGATAATGTAGGAAGAGATTGAAGAAGGTTGGAGGAATAATGTAGAATTTAGGAGTTTTACAGGTGAAGAACTTTGTGAGTGACTCTAGCATAGCAGCCAGCTATGAAGCTGGCCAAATATTTTTTGTCACTGTGTTAGAGGGTTGCATCAAGTATCTTTTGTGTGACAATGTTCAGGGACAGTGTCAAATGCTTTGATGATATCTATAGCCTTCAGAATGTTATGGGATTAGGCTTGTGGTTGGTTGAAGCCATGTAGGTTTTATTGTGTGAGGTCAGTGTGTAGTTTGGTGGTGAAGTGGTTAGGTGTGAAGCTATGTTTTGTAGGTTAGGATGTGATATGTTGGTGATTCTGATGTAGATCAGTTTTTCAGAAAGTTTGGTTTTTGAAAATAGAAAGGGCAGTAGGCAGGGGGGAGTTAGGTGGTTTAGAGGGCTTTACTATTGGTAAGTTTCCATATGTTAGGGATTTTATGTAGAATGGAGTGGTTGAAAATATCAATAAGTGCTTTAATTGCAACTGGACGCGAGGGTTATATGTGATAGTCTGATATGATTTATTTTCATGGCTTGTATCAGTGAAAGTGGACAGTTGTTTCTGGATGGATTTTATGCAAGTATTTCATGATTCTGTATAGGGGTGAGGGTGGTTTGTGTCTTGTTTTTGAGCAGTGTCTCATGAGTATGTTTGTTTGCCCATATATATATATATATTTAATTTATGATACCCTAGGATCAGTTATTACGAGAGTCCTGGTGTTACCCACGAACGTTCTAAGGCTCCTGTGGCCTATGGCTCTGGTACTTCAAGTAATAGGAGTATGTAAACTCCTTTGGGATGAGAAGTTCTTTGACAAGAATGTACTCCCAATTATACATCCTCGCCAAAGGTGACTTGTCACTCGCAGTGAAACCTTGAGCAGGCAGATTCTGGTGACACCTGCTCTTATATATATATATATATATATATATATATATATATATATATATATATATATATATATATGTATGTATATATTTTTTTTTATTATACTTCGTCGCTGTTTCCCGCGTCAGCGAGGCAGCGCCAGGAAACAGACGAAGAAAAACCCATCC
>JAYMFT010036735.1:0-15771 GCA_038088735.1 Panulirus argus | reverse complement strand
TGTGTGTGTGTGTGTGTGTGTGTGTGTGTGTGTGTGTGTCTGTCTGTCTGTCTGTCTGTCTGTCTGTCTGTCTGTCAATCTCTCTCTCTCTCTCTCTCCCCTTGGGAAGATTCCTGTAATTACTTCCCAGCAAAACGAGTCTCATGGCCTGACCTCATTTCCCTGTACCCGTCTTCATCATCTACACTTGATTGGGCTCTTTGTGGGTCTCTTTGTAAGTCGTCACAGTCCTGGATACTCCACACTTCTCTCGTAATTTGAGATCATCTGCAAACACACTCAGGTAAGAATATATGATTACCTATTTGTATACTATAGGAGGGGAGTTCTCTCGTGTGTGTGTGTGTGTGTGTGTGTGTGTTTGTAATTACCCATTTGCACTGTACAGGGAGAGAGCTCTTCACCCGTGGGACCCCCACCTTTTGAACTTTTCCTATCACATAACTTTTTCAATTTCTGCATGTTGGCAACATTCATTTTCACGTTCATTCCATTCGTCCACCAACCGTAAATTACAAAAATAATGTTCTTCATCATTTTTAAGAAGTTTCTTGTATAAAATCATGTTATGGTCTAGTTGTTCTCTCGTTGCATCTTTCGAAGAACAGCATATTACCTCCATCATCAAATTAGTTACAAAACGGGTTATCAGGTCACCCCTTTACTCTAGTTCCTTCCTTATAACTCGACCCTCTCTTATTCTGGTAGAATCTTTGTTGCCCTCCTCTGGACCTTCTCTATTAGTTCTTTGTGGTTCTGTAAGAACTGTGACCAAGCTTGAGAAGCGTATTCTAGTTTCTGATATCTGCCAGTAGGCAGTTTATTTCCTTTACTTTTCCCCTGATGTGGGACTCTGACGACAGGGTGGGTACGATGTGTATACATTACTTTACATACTACTTTACTCATCACTTTACATATACTCGGGTTGAATTTCATTAACCATGTATCGGACCAATTTAGCCGCCTGATGCAATCTTCCTTCCACTTCCCTCGTGACCTTGGCACCATCTATAAACATGATCAGTTAGAAGTCCATGCCTTCTGGTAAGTCATTTACATAGGTCAAGAAAAGCAATGGTCGTAAGAGAGTACCCTGCGGCACGCCACTGGTGGTCTCAACCCAATATGGAAAAGGCTTCTCTGAAAGGCGTCCTTTGTTCCATTCCTCTAAGATAATCTTCATTATATTGAAGTAGTCTCCCCTTTGTTCTTGCCTGAAGACTTAGCTTCTATGTCAGCTTCTTATGTGCGAGTGTCAAAGGCTTTCTGGCAGTACAAAGACACACAATCAACCCAAGCCTTCTCCTTTGTCTAAAGCGGAGCTCACTCTCTCATAGAAATCTACGCGGCTCGTTACGCACGACCTTTTTTCCACTGGAGTTGCTCTCTCTCACTCAGATAGTTCCTCCTCTAAAGGAAGTCATCCATTTGCTTTCTCATTATCTTTTTTCAGTACCTTGTAGACCACACCCCTCAAGGAGGACGGTCTGTAATTCAGCGCCTTTTCCTGGTCTCTTCTGTTATAGAAGGATGTTACGTTTTCCCCTCTTCCACTCCCTTGGCAGTTTACCTCTCTCAAGCGACAGCTTGAAGAACATTTCAACCAAACATCATAACCTGTAGAGAAATTTCGTTATGACCATGAGCGTTATATGAGCCAAGACCATAGTATTTGGTTTGTATGTCTCCTTTAGACATTTCCGTGCTTTCCAGTACCCGTTCCCCATTCTATTTCACTGGTGTTGGGGCTACAGTGTCTTCCACTACGAAAACACTTTTGAAATTGTCTTACAGTTCCTCGCATATCCTTATATCATCTTGTTTAGCTCCTCCTGTGAATACCGTAGCTTATTTAGCAGCTTTGTAACTGACAATTTCCTCCTGATGCATTTATGGAAATGTTTGGAATTATCCCCTGCCATGTCCACAATATTCATTTCTTGGTTTCTCTGTTCCTTTTTCTGTATCTTGCTATACTCGCTCCTTGCTATCTTACTACCTTATACCTTACAAATGCTGGCTGACTGGGGTGCCGCCTATATCTTTCCACACCACATCGTCCAGCTCCGCTTTTAAACATATCTAAGTGAGCCATTCCTTTTTTAACCTTCCCTCTGCATTTGAGATCAAGGGCACCATGTTCCCACTCTCTTCCTTTATAAATATCCCAGATCCGTCCACCACAAAGCCCTGGTTCCTGGTTACTTGACTCCACTTCCCAATTTATGTTACTATAAAGACTATCAAGTTTTGGGGTTTCTACAATTATACCCCCTCGTTAAGTCTGGTTTCATTGCTTCTCTTTTAACTTCCTCCTTTATCAAAGAATCAAATCTAAGCATAACATGATCACTCCCTCCAACTGGCGAATCATAAATGATATTCACAATGTCCATACTACCATGTGTGAAGATAAGATCTAGTAACGATCGTATATCAGTCCCTCTGTTTCTGGTGTGGTCAGTGACATGCTGGCACAGGAAACTTTCCTCTATACACACACTCCACAAACTTATCTTCTGAACTCTCTTATTCAATGGGAATCCAAATTCCCGAAGTATCTCTTTATAATTGAAATCCTTCATTATCAGTGCTCTGCGATCTTTCTGAAGTGCATGTTTTACTGCCTACTGTACCATCCTGATTGTTCCTTTACGGTAATCATTGTATATTACTTATCTATTCGTTATGGGAGGGAGTATAACACTCGTCTCTCATCTATTTTGAATCTTTCAGGTGTCTCCACAGTTATTGCATTTTTGCTCAGTTTGTTCCACGTATCCGCCGCAGGCAAGCTACTGAAGAGATGTCTTCCCTCATCCTCCCCGACGCCCTGCTTGCTTTGAGCTCCAACTTCAAACAGCTCGTTCATATCGACATCACAGTGTCCCCCAAGCAATCCAAATGTAGTTATCATATCTCACGTTACCTTCCTCACCTACAGATCAAAGGTTTCCCTCTTCTCGTCAAAAGTCATACCAGCCGACTCTGCTATCGATGTTCGATGCATTCCTTCGCATCTCCACAACTGATTTATATAACAATGTTTCCTCAAATGGGGACGCCAAATCCACTGTTGCGTATCTCCGCGCGTTGATGCACAATGGAATATACGCGTATATGTGAAAGTGTGTGAATAAGTGTAGGCACGTGAGTGTATGTATGTTCTAACATATGTTTGAAAACTTATAATGTTGTAATCAGGTCACCCCTGACTCTTCTCTCGTCCACAGTGGGCAAATCTGAGGTCTCTAACTTCTCTAACTCTGGACCTCCTCTGGGCTTTCTCTATTAGCTCTTAATGCATCTGTAGGTGTAGTGGCTAAACTTAAGTATGTTCTATGTAGCTTTGGCCTTAAGGAGGACATGAACTACTTGTTGAATAATTGTGCATCGTTGCTATTTGTGTGTCACAGGGAATGAGGTTTACACTTGTGTTTTGCCCCGTCTATTAACCTCATATATATTTACCTTGTCGTTACTCCTATTTGGGAATATAAATACACACACACACATACACCCCAGTCTAAGCTGGGTGGCCATTTATGGAACAGCTCCGACGGGAGGATGAACACACAGGTTAGGAGTGAGTATGTGGGGGTAATTACCTATTTGAACTGAACGGGGAGGGAGTTTTACAGCCGTAGAAACCTGTGTGTGTGTGTGTGTGTGTTTTGAATTCAGGCAGTATTCGGCTGAAAATATACAGCTGATATATTACAAGGGAGGGGGAGGGGGGTCGTATTAGTTAATTAATCACAAAAGAGCTTCAGATCAAGGTGGGCTGGATACTTCTTCGCTCTGGATAAGCCCAAGAGTTAGGAACATCTACACAGTACAGGAAGCTTTACAGAACACATACTATGGTTTATACATTATGTATTTAGCGGTGATTAGCTGAGCATTGCTGAGCATTAAGTGATGAAAAGTTACACATACGTTGAAGTGCGGTAGTTACGTGGTTGACATACATTATGTATTTAGTGGCGAACACTACGTAACGAATAGTTTTACAGTGGTTGAGTTACGGTGATATAGTAGTTGACACAGACATAACTAAGAGAAAGCTAAGCCATTTGCTTGCTTAGCTCGTTCAGGGATTGTTTATGACATTCATAATAGTCAATTTGTAACTATTCTTGTATCTGTCTGTGCGAGCACTGGTTGGTACAAGGTGATTGTGGTGACGAATATCAGTCAGTACAGGTTGGCGCGGGAGGAGGTCTCGGTGACGTGAATAACATGGTGAGGACAGTGCTGGTCCCGGTATCTGTCAGTGTTATGATGTTTAAACTGGGAGACAGCATCTCTGCTCCTTTAAAACACTCGAGAAGATCCTCAATGAGTTGCTGGTACACTAGTTTACGGGTCGGAGTAGCTGTCAGTGTCATGGTCATTGCACTAGGCGACCGCATCCCCTACAGAGGTCCCTCGAGAAACTGTCACCGATTCAGTGGTTCACAGGGTCACCGGAAAAGTTATCTAACATATATTATCTCATTCACAACTAAATTCACAGGAAGTAGACAATCTTGTAAGAAGATGGTGGGTCCAGTCAGGGTAAATCCAGTGTGATTACTGTTTTTGTGTGTTACGGGGTTAGAGTTTTACACTCGTATTGCCCCGTGCCTTAATCTTGTTTATATGTGCCATGTCTTCATACTTCTGTATGTATGCACACACATACACATCCTAGCCGATGCCAGTAAACCATATTGTCGACCAGCCCCTAGAGGAAGATGAACAGCTGGGTGGACTGTGGACCTGCTGCCGCGACCAGGATTCGAACCTATGTGGGTTTGATCCCAGGCGGCTCGTGCATGCGTGACGGTCAGTAGCGGTAACCACTACACTATGGTGTGTGTGTGTGTGTGTGTGTGTGTGGCTATCTGGTTTTGCACAAAAATATGTTTTTCTTTTACATTCTTATCTCTTCCTTTTTCCATTAAAAATATTTTTTAAGCATTTTGCTGATCTCCACATTCACCATCTCTTCATCTAATTTGTTCCAATCATTCACAATTCTCCTTTGTTTTATTGCAAAGTTTCTTGTTAGTATGCCGTCTACTCAGCATCAAACATCGTCAGATCGACTGAGGAATTTGAGATCCGTAGCCGTGTTCCCCTCTGCCATCCTCCCATTCGTAAGTAGGCAAGACAACAGCCCCATCCTCTCCGTGCGCCTTTAACTCTCTTAATCTAATCATGCCGTTGGCCAGTCTGCTTTACAACCCTCCAAAGGAAGTCGTCTGGTTGAAAAAAAAAAAAGTTGTTATGTTTACTTCTACAGCCCCTTCAGGAGAAGATTCATATAATCTGCTCTCAACGAAGAGATAGTCATAGTCAGCCTTCACATTAGGGTAGGCAATCTTCATTATTTTGCATCTAGTTGGCCTGAATCTGATTAGGCAGATGTATGACCAATCCAGGAGTCTTTTCTAGGTCCAGTTTAGGGTATCACAATCAGGAAGACTTTATATTTCTTACGTAACTTTAGCGCCATCAACCAACACATCTGATATGATACGAGTCAGTCTCAAAAGCCGTTTATATGTTTCAGGGAAACAGCAGCGGCCCCAAGACTGAAGCCTTGTGAAGCACCAGTGTCGACTTTCACTCAGTCTGAAAAGTCACCTTTGAACCGTGTCTTTTGTTCCATTCTCTTTATGTAATTTCTCGATCCACTGGAGTTCTTTTCTCATGGCTGCCTCATGATCCAGTTCGTATGGAATAATGCTGCGTGGCTTTAAATAGCCTAATAACACAATATCCACCCAACATGTCATTCTTATCTTTAGGTTGGCAGTTAAGCGGTCGCAAAAGTCGAGGTAATTCGTGATGCAAGACCACGAACCTTTACTGCCCCTGACTTCGAAAGTTTCTTCGTTCCAAGTACTCCTCCTTATGTTTTATGATTGTCTTTTATTGCAGTTTTACAGGCTGTGCTTGCCACTGATACTGGTTAGCAGTTTAGCTCAAGTTCTCCATTCTTTCTCATAAAACCAGCAAAATATAAGCTCTCTTCCACTCCCTTGGCATCAATCACTATTCTATTGACTTCCTAAACAAGATTTCAAGTGGCGTGTCACGTTTGGGCCGTTTGCTTTCCCATTAAATTTATATACAAGCAAAGAGGAAAACAAATTAATCATGAATTAATATTGATGATTTATTAACAGGTTGACTGTATATTGTTTCCAGTAATATAATGTAACGAGTTAATGGGGATGAGCTGTGACTGTTACCTCATATGTTTATACGCCTGTAAAGGAACACTGCTGTGATAAAAAGCGACGCAGCAAATCACACATGTATCTATGTTTACCGTAATGCGCAGCAGTTTAATCTACCTACTTAGCAGTTTCACCGAACCCTGGCACCACAAACGCATAGCATGCACGCACAGCAGTATTTTTCCTGTAGTATGACTGCTTTCCTTTGCCTTGTAACTCCCACTAAACCACGTTTTAATCCTTTATTCTGCTAGTGTCCACCTGCCAGTTTCACTATCAGGTCTCGCCAAAGCTACTGTAGCATCGTCCTTCTCTCTGTCATTCACACTTTCAGTCTGTGTTTATTCAGAAGGTGTACAGCTTGTGGGAGTTCTCGTTCTTGCATTTTCTGTCAACAAGGTTCAGCTCCGGCACAACGTGGGTGTTTTCTTGAAGTGCAGCTCTAAAAGTGATGTCATTTCTCGGCCAATATACCAGTAGATCCATCAAGGACGTACTTTACGTGTCTGATCCTTGTATGTTTTAGCGATATGCAGACGCAATACGAAATCCTGCACAACTCTGCAAACTTGAATCTCCATGGAGCATCGTCCCACAGTGGGTCCCAATATGCCCGATCTATTTGTCTAAGTCCCTTACTGGGCTATCTCTTCTACTACACTGAATGGCCATTTTGATGCGTCCCATACAGTTCTGATTTTTTCCCCGTTACTTTCTATCAAAGATCAAACAGAATCCTTTAGACTTGGGTTAGTGACTCAGTGGACCAAATCATTTAGGAAATGGAAAGGTTGTGGTGTCAGTCTCTCTGAATCCGTCCAAGTGGAGAACCAACTCTGAAATGATCGAGGATGAGAACTTCACCAGAGTACTTGGCGAAAATGATGCATTTAATTCTAAACCTTAAAAACTCGAAAACATCTGAGACACACAGAGACAGGTTTATGGTGAAGTGAAGGTTTCGGCCACACCAGATCTTGGCTGGGTGATTAAGGATTTGACCGACGGCAACAAGGGAGATCAGATGGAATAAAGACACCAGCTGCTTCGTCCAGAGGGAAGGAGGAGGGCATAAATGAATGTATAATGAGAAATTATAGATTCAGGTCGTTCTCGGGGATCCTTAACATTTCTGTGTTGAATAAGATGAGGAGACGTGATAATCAAAGGCGGAAATGAGTCTGAATTATATTGGTATAGAGACCTTGAGTGTTACAGAACAGCAGGTGGTGGTGGGACGTGACCTGGGGCTTTGTCTTCCGGCAATGGAGATTCCTCTGTTGTTGACTGACGTCTGAGAGTCAAATGACGAATAAGGGTAAGATTATGTTCACCAGAAAGCCTGATCGATGGCCTCCGAAAATCCCTGTGAGCTTAATGAACAATAGGTTCGAATCCTGGTTACGGCAGTCGGTCCACAGTCAACCCAGCTGTTCATCCACCCCTAGGGGTTGGTCGATAAAATAGATACCTGGCTCAGGCTAGGGTATATATATATATATATATATATATATATATAGCGTTAAGGGGATGGCCTTGATAAGGGCCTAAGCTGCCCGTGCAGTCTCAGATATCATAAAAAAATTGATAAACAGTGTCCAGTCTTCTTACTTGTACTTAAGTCCGCTTTATTTGTACTGATCTAACAACTGTGTGCACCAGTACTTGGTACAGATCCAAGTCGGTATCCGGAATAAATATTTTTAATCCCGTTTTTAAGCTTTTATTCCCCGTGGTGTAAGCCATTTTCTCAGAAGTTTCAATGGTTCTCTGCGTATTTATCGCTACACAGACCAATCTGTCAGCACCGCTGTTTCCAGCCTTTGTCTCTGCAGTAAACAGTAGGTTTTAGCATTGTTATTTTCGTTTTCTAATAGAAATATACCTGGAGTTCCTTCTGGTCTTGATGATGAGTTGTGTTTGAGTTGGTCTTTGTGACTCCAGCGTTTGTCATAAAAAAAAAGCTGATTAGATATCTCTTTATCTCCACAATCTGTATCTCCCAACCCCACTACCCGTGCATGACTATCCCATCCCCTGTGCGTGTGATCAGCGGGTCAATACACCCTTCGTGTGTTGTAGGTCCCAAATTCATTTGAAGATATTCTCTCCTCTCCGTAAGCAATTGACACAATTTGTCTTTTTAATATTTTCTTCCAAATGTCTGGCGTGTGGTCAATATGAATGGCGTATGTTCGTTATGTCTGGCGTGTGGTCACTATGTCTGCTGTATGATCATCATGTTTAGCGTGTGGTCAATATGTCTGACCGTTTCTCATCCATATCCGTTTCCTTCTTGTTTTATTAAGGTTTATCTTTATGTTCTTCATACATCCTGAAAGACGTGGTGTGAGACGGTCTCTCCTGCAGTAGCCTGGATTAACCCCTCTCCCCTTCGTCAGGTGCTCTGGTTCCGGGATTTTACCCTCCGTCAGGAGTGCCTGCCGGACCCCTGCAGAGGCCAGAACGTACTGAGGCGTCCCGCTGAACTACCCTTCGTTCCCTCACACCCTGACGGCCGCTGTTACCAGCTCGGCCAGGTAACAGTAAGCGTGGGGCGGGAGAAGGGCTAATGAGTAAGCTGCTGTTTACAACCCCAGCAGCTGGGTCTGAGTCTGGGAGTGTTTGAGGGAAGAATTTAGTGGACAGAGTAAGGTGCTGAAGAGAAGAAGGGATTGACTGTGTGCTCGAACGGGAAGGAACTGTGGGAAGTGCAGTGCTCTAGTGGCAGAAGAAGGGACGACGATACGAGCCATGGGGTGGGTCATGGGTTAAGGTCTTGTTGGCTGAGGAGCGTGCGGAAGGAGGGTGACTGTGCGTGAGAGCAAAGGTGGGGAGGTTTGATTTTATAGCACCCGACTCCTCTCATCCAAACACACTTCATTAACCTGTGCTAAGAGGCTCCTCCGCCCCAACAAACGCAACACTAACAAATCATATACGTACGGAAATGACCCGACGAGCCCTGTTCCACCGGCCTCCCAGCTCAGTCTCAACCACTCTTCACCACTCATCATCATCATCACCCATGGAAAACCACTTTTCCAAGATCTACTCTTTCGTCTAAGTTATGGACGTCATCCATGCTGCAGCACTGATATGACATATCCATGACCCTTCATACAACTACCACAATGGAGACATTGAACACTTTACTATTGCTAAATTGCTTGCTTCTCTTCCCACATAGATTCACACAACATTACCTACTGAACTTGTAACTGACTGATAAATTCTAAATTTGCAGTTTTCTTCTCTATGTGTGTGTGTATGTCTGGGTCTATGTGTGGATCTGTGTCTATATTTAGGTCTATGTGACAATGGGAGGATCATAAGACATGCTTGGTAGCCCTGTCCATTACGTTTTAAGGATTAGCCGGTGTGTGTGTGTGTGTGTGTGCGTGTGTTTAGTTAGTATTCCTGTCGGCAGGAGGGCGGCGGCGTGTGCGGTCCGGGGACGCTGTACGCCCTGGGGCTGGGATCCCTACGGGGCGCCTGCTTCACCCTGGAAGACGCCGGTTACATCGTCCTGGACAACGAGACACTCGCCGCCTTCCAGGAGTTTTACGGACCATTCATACCCAAGGTCTCGCCCGAGGCCTCTCGCGAGAGCGGCCAGCTGCTGTTACTCGAAGACGAGCTTGCCGGTGGTCAGGACCTGGACCCTGCTACAGTGGAGAGAGACGAGACTGTACCAGATCAGGAGGCCAAGGTACGAGGACGAGACCCAACCACGTGTCACACAGTGCTGCGAGGACCTCTGGTCCGGGGTGACACCATACTGGGGGAGGTGAGGAACGTCCCAGTAGTGCGGGGGCGCCTGGTTGAGGACTCTCTGCAAAGCAATTTTAGGGATAAAGTGTCACTGACGAGGAGACCACCGACAACACGGCCACTGACCACGGCTCGGTCCTTATACAGACCACCAACAGCAGTAGGGACCCCAGAGAAATCCCCGGGGACGGGCCTTCCTTACCGTGGCAGCCACTCCAGCCACGGGGCGAGGAAGACGGTGATTGAGAGAATAGTTTCGGGGGAGCTGGTGGCTGTGGTCACCCTCAGAGGGTACACGCCTTACGACCTCAGTCCTGGTAGTGCCCGGGACCTGGAGGCCGCCATCTCTACAGCACGCAGGACTCACGCGGGACACAGGTTCTCCGGTTTCTACGACGGGTAAGTATGGCAGGGTCTTGCTTGAGTGACCTGATCACCCAAGTGAATGGTGACGTGGACAGACCGGTTAAGGACTTAGATGGCGCCGTCTTGGGGTCCAGTCCAGAGTGTTACTGAGGATGACGGTGGCGGCAGTCAGGACTGACTGACTCTGCCTGCCCAGTGTGGTACGTGTGGCACAGGGAAGTGGGTTAGGAGAGATAGGGGAGTCAGGAAGGGCATGCAGGTCAGGAGGGGTAGGTTGGTTAGGACAGGTGGGTGAGTCAGATGGAGGTGGGCAGGAACGGTAGGTGAGTCAGGAGAGGTGGCTTGGAAGAGGTGGGTGGGTCAGAGTCTTGACACAGCTGAATCATGACAAACTACTGACAGTCTCCTTTGAGAGTTGTAGTGTATGGGAGGGTCAAGCTGAAGTGGTTTCAACTGACACCAGTAGTGCAGTTGACTGATGTTGTTCCTGAGCTGACCGAGTCGCAGCCACCTTCCCCAGAGGGACGCCATCTGACGCCGTATGACTGACACACTCACTGACAGGCCATTGGACCATATACTGGACAACTTGCTTCTTACACCCACGACAGTGTGGCTGTAACGAGCAAAATATGGGTCAGGCATTGTGGAGGTAACCACATTGTTGTCCTGCCGTCGACTCTCCTCTTAACAACAGCAAACATCTCAGTACTTGTATTTGAATTAAGAAGTTGTTTGGGATTAAACAAAAGTAACTTTAAATAGATAATTCCAGATACGAATGACAGTATTCCGCTTGAGTCAAATACTGCTTCCCTTCCCATGTCATCTTGTTAAGAATTAAGAAAAAGAATATTTCTTGTAGTTTGAATGTCTCTTGTATATTATCTGTTTCTACCATTTGTACTGTTCATGATTTCGACGGATGTTGCTGCCATGCGAGAGGCAGGGTCAAATGCTGACCCACACGACCCTGACGCCCGTCGAGACTTATAATAACGAGGAACAGAAGTGCAGGTGTTTAAGATGATATTTTCTTGGTCACTCACTTTATCTTTTTTACTTAGATCATCAGATCAAAAGGTACGAAAAAGTATGAAAAATTTCAGTCAGTATCTTGTGTAGATGCGACCTTCTTCCACCCAGGATGGAAGCCACAGCACCTCCTCAACTGAACTCTGACTTCCTGTTTACAGCGTGACAGATCTGCTCTCCAGGACCTTCCTGACGGCGCCCATGCCGTCCGAACTGCCCCAGGAACCCCTCCCAAAATCTATAACTGCTCTCAATCGGGATGTGGCATCAGCCCTCAGCCCACAAGACCCATTCACCCACGACATTTCGTCAGCCCAGAGCTCCCAGGACGTGGTGTCAGTTCAGGGCGCCTCGAGCACAGTGCCTGGCCCTGTGAGGTCACCTTGGGTCCCCTTGAGCTGGAACCCAAGTTTTGTGAGGTCAGGTGACCTCCGGCGGGTGAGGAGAGCGATGACACTACCTCACTTCCTGCCGGGGAACCTGTTCGACACCCGCCTGGTCACCTGCCGCTCCGGAGCCAGACGAGACGTGAACGCCAAATGTCGTCATACGTGAGTCTTCCTCCACTACAACCTGTCCATATAGAAGCAGCTGGGTAGGGCGTAAGGCCATATAGAACTACCTGGGATCGGGTGCAGGACAGGGTGGTAAGTCTCTCCGAGAATGAGTGTAGGAGGCGATATATGAGGCGGTGTTTGAATCAGTTTATAAAGTGAATTATGAGGCGCAAGAACAGGCGGTGTTTGAAGAATGATACAGCATAGGTTATAATGTGGCGTGAGGGGGAGAGTATGAAAAATGTATGAGGGGAGTGTGAAGCAGGGTATGAGGAGGATCATCAAGCAGCTTATGAGGCAGTGTATCAAACAGCATGTTAAAATGTGTATGAGGAAAACAATGAGTCACAGTGTTTTGAGGAATGATATGAGGATGATGAGTCCTCCCTTACTTAACACTCTCAGTGCCGAACATATATGAAGAGGAATCCCTCTTCCTGCTGAAGATTTCCTCCCTCTAACCTCTTACTCCCTCTCTGCCCAGGATCCTCCCCTCCAGCACCCGAACACAAATGGACTTCAGTGCGGGTGAAAGGGGTGTTGCAGGCCAGGTGGACGATAGCAGGGGCGTGCGGGCGGCAGCCCCAGTGTCCCCCAGACCATCCTGCCCTCAGGTAAGTGTTCCCCAGACTATCCTGCCCCGAGGCAGGTGTCCTCAAATCATCTGACCCCAGAACCCTTAGATTTAGCTCAGAGTCGTGTCAAGACTCATCGTGTATCTAAGATTTACCATCAGTGTCAACATATGATGGATCATCAGTTTGTTTGTATCCTCCTCTGATTGTAGGACCTGGACGAGTGCCGTGACCTTGGACACTGAGGAGGGTGGGACAGACTTAAGTTTTACTCATGGAAGTGTTCAAGAGAGGTCCCAGTGTGGTATGGTTTGGTCTACTGGTCATTACAGGTTGATAACTCCAAATATCAGATTAACAGACTCAGCTGACTTATTACCATGATTAGTGTCACCCAGTAGAGGAGAGTTAAGTGACCATAAAGAGTAAAACTAAAAGTGAAATGACCCCGTAAATATGAAGTAGTTAACTAACCAATTCAATGAAGTAGTTAACTAACCAATTCAATGTTCATTATTCTTGCTGTGTATCTGAGAGTAATTGTATATAGTCAAGGTGAAAGTTACCTAACTCTTGTGGAAGTCTCATTTCCTCTCTTATTGAAGATGTCTTTTACATGTGTTTGTCTCTTGACCTTGTGTACTCATTGACCTTTTCTTTATGACACATAGGGCCAGGCCTTCGACCTCCGTCGTCAGTGTCAAGTCATGTCAACGGCTCTCGCCTCCATCCATAACGCTAGCCTTGGCTGACCCCATGACAACCCCCCTACTCCCTCGATCTGTGTCTAGCCATAGTCCCCCTGCCCCCCAGAGACCCCTGGCACTGCCTCCAGGCTCTGTAGAGTTTCACTGTCTGTTGGCAGTGTGACGTAAAACGGTTGGCTGAGGTCACGAATTTCAATGACGTCACCGGTGTGTGAGATCACGTCTGGCGTCACAGATCCTTGAGGTCGTCTCAAGAGACATTTCAACTTTTTCTTATGACGAATCGATTTATTTTTTCATCATTTTCCATCGCATGTCTTTTGTAAATAAAGTGAAAAATAGAGAAAGGTTTGTTTCTTAATTTCTTATATAGTGAGGGATCCTGTTTGGGATCTGGCGTGGGTAATGAGGCGTGCATTGTTGCGTCTGGCTCCTACTGCATGTAGAGCAGGAGGGCGATTGAGTCGTCCTCTGTCTGCCTGTCTGTCTGTGAACATATTCTGATCAAGACAAGAATAGTGCATGATGCAAACTTCTACCTGCCATCGTCCACTTTTGACCATCTGATTAGATTCTAGGACAGATAGTTGCATAGCGATGAGCAACAAATGTCATTGGCGTTCCTCGGGAGTGATAAATGACGGGAAACTCAAATCCACAACACTTCAATATAAAGCATCACTTCCTACACACTTACCTAACTCAATGAGTTAATAATCATCCTTTTTACTGTGACATTAAGCAAGACAAGTGTCATTACCTGTTGTAAGACACAGCTCTGGTTCAGGGAAGAGGGCCAGACACACTGGATGCTGGAAACAGAGCTATAGAAAGACAGAAAAAATATGATGATGATGGCAGGAAAGACCTGACAAGGTGGAGCGTTGGTGTAATGAAGGAGGCGTGTCTCAAGGATGTCATCTTGTGCTGGCCCGGCAGGCTGGTCATAATGAGACAGACAGTCGACAGTGCCTGTGTGAGGGGTACAGTGCAAGTATTGCTGCTACTTCTACAGCTGCCCTCACTTCTGCAGCTGTTGGGACAGCTGTCCTCACTGCTGTAGCTGTCGGCACAGCTGCATTTACCTTGGTTCAGACGCTGGTGCGTTGTGTAAACTAGTATGGTGGAGGTACTGAGGTTGGTGGCTGTCTGGCGGAGACGGCTCTGGGGTGCAGGACGGTTACTCGCTCCTCCCCAGACACAGGTTCATAAATACTTTCCCTGTCTTTTTTCCCATTTCATAATTCTTTCTATTTTTCAATTAAGGCCCGGTCTTGATGTGGACTTTTGTCAGTAACTGGAGCCTTCAACATAAAAAAGAAAAAGTTTTCTAAGGGATACGTGTATAGGGTTCACACCCTCCCCCAGGCACACGATACAGAGTTCTCTGGGGTGGATGATGAAGAAGGTACTCATCCTCCCCTAGACACAAGGTATATATTCTTCCCCAGATACACGATACAGAGCTTTCGTTCTGTATACCCAGGTACACCATATCTGGGAGGTGGGTGTGGAGCGTTCTGCACCTTGTTATCTGAGATTCAACTTTAAACTTGTCCCGTGAGAAGCAGAACAACAGATGATGTTAACAAAGACGAGACAAAAAAGCGAAAGGAGAAACTGAAGCACGAGGAGAAAGGCAGGCAGCCCGCCAGTCTGGTTTTTGTGTCGGGAATCCAAGAGGGAATGGTAGGCACGCTGGTCCCTGAGTTGGGAAAGACTACGCTGGTAATGGTGAAGAGTGGGTTGTGGTGGGTTATAGGTGGCAGGCTGGCTCTTTCCGAGACTAAGTTCCTTTCCGCAATTACCATAACCTCAGTCCGCCATGACCGACCCTCTCCACCACCACAGCCTCAGCCTCCTGCAGGAAGTGAGGATGGCGTCTCCCGGGCCCACTCCTGACAGAGCCTCCCTCCGCCCCAGACACTGGCTCTCGTGGATGGAACCGCTGTGAAGCCGTTGACGCTTTTGGCCCGAGTCATGTACCTGGTGGCCCAGGCTGATGACCCCGCCTCTTGAACACACACGTCACGTCTGGGTCACGTACAGGTCACAGGGTCATCCGTGCTGCTGGTGATTGGTGAAATGTCATGTTATAGATTATCAGAGGAAGGTCTCCACGCCTCCAAGGTTCCGCAGTTGTGAGAGGCGGCACACTGCCTCACTCTCACTCGGGGGGGATCACCACTTCACCCCCATACGTGTCATAAGGCCAATGTCTCCAAACCTGACGTACGATGAAGAGTCAGATCACAGCTGAAGCCACCATGACCGGACTGTCAGATACAGAAAAGTTAAGTAAATCAAAAATGAAAATATTTATGAATGCAGATGGACGAGTCTCTGTGGTACAGTGGTCAGCGTTGTTCATGTGGATGACGCAGACCGGGGTCCAGTCATTCTCCCCTCAGCGATGTTCCATCATATATATATATATATACATATATATATATATATATATATATGTATATATATATATATATATATATATATATAGAGAGAGAGAGAGAGAGAGAGAGAG
>JAYMFT010036713.1:0-15772 GCA_038088735.1 Panulirus argus | reverse complement strand
GGGGGTCCAAGTTATGCTGGCGGGGGGTCTTTAAGTTATGCTGACGTGGGGGGGGGAGGGTCTTCAAGTTAGGTTCACGAGAGTGGTGGGTATTCAAGCTATGTGCAGCAAGGAGAGCTAAGTTGGCTGGCGTTTTACATGTGTATAGCCAATGTTCCTTACCTGACCTACTGGTATCGTTCAGCGTAAGGATATCACAATTCGTTTCAGTGATACAGCCAATCTAAGGACAGAAAATGTTGAATTCAATAATCATAAAGTCTTTAAACTCTACTCACAGCTCTGATAACTTCCCGCTTTCCGTTTGTCGAAGAATAAATACTTAGCGTTTGTGTCCTTGTCTGATATAAATGTTATATTCCTGTGTACTTTCCGTGTCTTTAACCTGTGGTTATATCTCTTCAATAAGGAAACTCAAAAGATTATGAATTCCATCTTTCTCGTCTTTTCCATGCCTCTCTCATCTTGCTACTCATACACACACACAAACTCCTCTTTTCTGTTTCGTATGTCCTATTTCTTGCTTACAATCTCTCTCTCTCTCTCTCTCTCTCTCATCCATATACTTTTTTTCCAATCTATATTCTGTTCTTTACAGTAGCCTCTATTTTCTGCAGCTCCTTCCTATCTCCTCACCAGCGCAAGACATCTTCATACCTCCATTCCACCTCACTACGCCTCTCCCCTCTCCCTCTTCATACATCTCACTTTTATCCTCCTCTTCACCTTCCCCGTTTCTCCACATATACTCTCCACCCCATATTTTCCTTCCGTTTCCCTCCTCTCCCTCTCTCTCTCTCTCCCTCATTCTGCCATCCACTCCTTCCTTCCTTCCTTCTCCCTTTTCCCACCTCCGCCTTCCTATTTTCCCTTTCACTCTTCTCATTTTCTTTTCACTTAAGACTTCGCCCTCAACCGCTTCCTTCCGCCTTCCTTGACCCTCTTCATGTCACCACTCCCTCCTCCCCCCTTTCTCCCCTACTCATTCCTTTTTTTTTTTTTACCATTTTACGTTTTTCCTTCAGCTCCCCCGCCTCCCCCTACTCCATCCCTCCTACTACTTTAATCTCCCCACCACCTCCTCCTCCTCCTTACTCCATTTCCCCTTCCCCCTCTACCTTCCTTTCATCACGCTCCTCTCCTCCTCTTCCTCCTCCTTCCTCTTACTCTCCCCACATCCCCTCTCCTCCCCTCCCCACCCCAACCACCGTCGACCCAAGAGGGCGCTGTTAAAGACAATCTCTCAGCTGAGATCGGTCTCAATAGATGGCGCGGCTTATCAACCATTCTACCCGACCTAGCAGCCGACTTAGCGTGTTAACCAATCAATTTGTAGTTTTTCCGCTCCGCGTAAGGAGGAACAGCTCACTGAAAGCCAAGTTTTCCCCAGACAAGATTTAAGTGATTTTTTTTTTCTCTTTAACTTTTGTAAAGGTCTTCGATACACACACGTGTGTGTGTGTGTGTGTGTGTGTGTCTGTGTGTGTGTGTGTGTGTGTGTGTGTGTGTGTGTGATTACTATACGTGTGTTCAGGGGGGGGAGTTCTTCACCACTGTTTCCCCGTCTCATACCTTGTATATATGTAAGGTGTTTTTACACATACACACACTCACAAACGGGTCTCCGTGGTCTAGTCTTTAGCGTTGTTGACCCTGAGCCACCACGGAACCATGGCCCGCACAGGGTGGAATACTGGGAGCGGCAGTCAGCCCACATCCAACCTAGGTGCGTGTGTTCTCGAACTTTGCCTCCAAGTGGTAACATCTCGAGACTGTATCGCCGTTAGCGGATGGGAGAAAAGCACAAGTGGTAACACCGTCAGTGTAAAAATAACCTTATCCAAAATGATATCATCGTCCTAGATGAAAAGCAGTACAGTCTCACTGACGAATTTCCCATTCATAGGGAGTCCATTTATCACCCTGTCTATACTGTATTAAGAAAATGAGGTGAAACACCAATTTAACGCTTCCATTCACGTGTAAGCGATTCAAGACATCTCTAAGAGTATGACTGAACATGAGAATAATATCGACGAAAAGACTGAACATGAGAATAATATCGACGAAATATAATCTATGGTCTTAAGCCAAGCTGAGGTGAAAGAAGAGCCCCCGGGAACACCAAAAGAAATACGTAAGATTAGAAAAAAAAATGACTTCAAATATGTAGTGAATGAAGTCATGACGTCAGATATATTCAGATATTAAAATCAAGTGATATAATTGTTCTGTTTGAATGTATATCAGCAAACCGACACGTATATCAGGCCACCAGTGAGAGAGGGGCGACATCTCACAACCTTTTCAGCATGACGGTACAAACCTTGAGCACAAAGGGTACGAAACCTTGAGAGAGCGACGGTACGACCCTTGAGCAAGACAGTACGACCCTTGAGCACAATGGTATGACCGGCGAGAACGACGGTGCGGACCTCTGAGCAAAAAGGTACGACCCTTGAGCAAAAAAAGGTACAAGCCTTTGGCACAAAAATGTTCGTCCTCTCTTGCTGAAAAATCTTACCGTCGTGCGCCCCAAAGGTCCTTACGTACCGTCGTGCTCCGGAGGGAGTTGACAACGAACCAGATGCACCAGCAGCAGCACCAGCACCACCACCACCACCACCACAGCAGGAGCCCCGAGCCGCCCCCATCCCCCCTGCCCACCCACCCCTTCCTCTGCGCGCACTCTCATATAGCTACTGAAAGCATTATCAGACCTTCAATTTCTGATGAGAAAATTATCAGAGAGGCAGTGAACGCTAGGAAATTAATCTCTGTCAGCGCAAGTATATAAAAATCTGGCCGGGCCGTAATATAGAAAAACCTCCGTCCTTTGTGCGTCTTTTTATTCACTTGTTGGCGACCAATATCTGGCGACTTCAATGACTGGCGATGGCCCCGGGTTATAATATAAATTTTAGCGGGGTTATTTTTCGGTTCAGCTGATAATTTCCCATCCTCTAGATATTAGCAATTAAGCGGACGATGTAATATGTGTTTTAATTGCTGCTCATAATTTGTGATATTATTTTCATTATGAGTAGGTTCTCTCTGGTCGGGTCGCGCATGCTATATTGCCGTAGCTTTTGGCTGCTGGGCAGATATTATACCGGAGGAAGACGGACAGACCTCGCCCAAGGCAAAATATGTATATATATATATATATATAACCGATTTGTTAAAATTTCGAGCCGTCAGAGACAACGGGGGGAACGAAACCAAGAGGAGACCCAACTATCACCAGAGTCCGACAACGACAGCGAACCGATATATAAAAGTGCAGACAACAACCAGACGGATAATACCGATGTGTAAGTTTCAGCAAGAGAAAGTGAAATCCAAGAGAGAAGGAATTCTAACCCGAATTTTCAAGAACGACGAGAAATAAATAAAAGCACAAAGAACAGCCAGACCGATTTCCCTCCACCATTAACATCTTAGTTTCCGATGTTTCTTTCTTTTTTCTCTCTCTCTCTTTTTTTACGTGTTTTCTCCCCCTCTGGCTCCTTGGGTCTTTCATTTTTTTCCTTTTTTTTTTTACAGACAAGGAAAAGAATTGTTAATTGGAAATCAATGGAGGATGAAGCGTCCCAGATCTCTCTTTCCCTCTCTCCGAACAACTTACACTCTTGGGTAAAGTGGCTCAAAATCGTTTATCGAAACACTGAAGACTTTTTTTTTTACTATGTGCTTTTAAAGTGATTATTGGAGGTCTAAATGTCTTTCTTTTTTAGAGACTCTGCCAGTCTTATCAGCGCTTCTTTAAATGCTGTAAATTGTAAAAAATAAAGAACTTTTACCGTTTCACTTTTGAGAAAGGTTGGAGACTACGACGTGCAATTCCGTATGCTTCGCTAACACTGCGAGATTTGTGCAATTACTGCGACATCCGACCGTTGCTGCGACATGTACACTGTTACTGCGACATTTGCGTCGTTACCGCGACATCTCTACTGTTACTGCGACATCTATACTTGCAACAGTAGGCCGGGAGAGCCCCAGGCCGGCGCTGTCCATCAAGGTGTGCTGGCGTCGCCTTGCAGTTCGCAACACCGGAATTGTCCACCATTAACGAGCCAACGAAACTCCCTGGCCTTGGTTTCCGATACGGAGACAACATCGACATCTCTTAACGGCAGAGTAAACCACGCGCCATCTGCTCCTGCCGTAGACTTGGCCGGGCAAGCCAGCCAGGGAGATGGCTTTTGTGTCCCTCTTGGATGTGCTCTGACCCAGCCGAGCGTACTGCCAGTCTCTTGACCGTGTCGGGGAAAGATCTCCAGGCATCTTGGGGGACGGAGGAGGGAAGGAGGAGTGGGGCGCTGCTGTTTCTGCTTAGGCCTCACAGACAGAGACAGACAGACAGACAGGCTACAAAGGCAAAGTTTCCCCTGAATGACCTAGGAGGACATTGTGCGTTGAGGATACTTCTGGTGACGGCTGTGGTATAACCCCGATATATATGTCGTGGTGTTACGGTCCATCTATGACGGTCTGTGTGTGTGTATGTGTGTGTGTGTGTGTGTGTGTGTGTATGTAAATGTTTACTGCCTACTGTCAGTATAACTTCTGCCACTACTAACACCGCTGCTACTTACACTACAACTTTGAATATTACTTAGACAGATACCTTGATTACAACAATCTTATACAAGCACTGTTTTGCAAATACAGGTGTTGATGTTGTTTCTACTACCCTCTTTACTACATCTACTAACTACTGACTACTCGCATGAGAATATCAACTAACTGCTACGACTCCCATGACTACATCTACTGACGACTACTACTGCTGCTTCTACTCATAACTACACCTACTAACTACTACTACTTCTACTACTCTCATGACTACATCTACTAACTACCAGCACTACTCTCATGACTACTTCTAATAACTACTATAACTGCTACTACTCTTATGACTACGTCTACTGAATACTACAAGAGCTCGAGCAACAGTTATCATTAATACAGTCAAATTTGGAAGTGACGATAAAGGAGGTCGTAGCTATGTACAGGGTGGCAGTTTATGCTTCCCTGCTTCACACAGCCGCTCGGGCCCTTCTCACAGCTCCTCTGTCCTCCACCCACTCTGCCTCCTAGCACCTACCCCAGCCACCAGTCCACCTCCCAGCTCCCCCAGCCACTAATCCACCTCCTAGCTCCTCCCCAACCACCTCCCCACTTTCTGGCTCCCCCAGCAACCACTCCACCTCCCAGCTTCCCCCACCCACTCCACTTTCCAGCTCCCCCTTCCCCAAGCCACCAGCCTACCTTCCACCTCCCCCCAGTCATTACACCACCTTCCACCTCACTCAGCCACTACACCACCTTACGGCTCCTTTGTCCTTCATCCAATCCACATCTCTGCTTCCTCCAGCCAAGCAATTATCCAGTTCCCCCGCCACCAGGCTACCTCCAGCTCCCTCCCCCAGCCACCAGTCCGCCTCCAAACTCTTCCCCAGCCACAAATCCTCCATCCGCCTCCCCCAGCCACAAGTCCACCTCCAAGTACCAATCCACTTCCAAGCTCTTCCCCAGCCACCAGTCCTCCATCCACTTCCACCCCAGTCACTAATCCACCTCCAAGCTCCTATTCCATCCACCACTGTTACTGGAGTAGTAGTGATGGCGGGGTACATATGCCTCTCGCCCCCCAGACAACCAGTCCCACACCTCGTCGCAGCCTCCGGCGTTAGAGGACGGGGGTGTTCGCCCCCCTGACTCCTACTGCCGGCCCCTTCGCAGTCCCCCAACACACAGCCCTTGCTTCTGGACCATCAGTCGCCTTGTGTTTTTAAGAGCCAGCGTAAATACTGAATCTGTTTGACCCGTCACTTCCTTTTGTTCTAATTGACACTATTTACCTTCATTCGCGGCCATTAGACACCCAGGGCCAGCTGTTTTACAGTGCACTGGCCGTAAGACTGAGAATCAGCCGCGAGGGTAGGAGGTCCGCGCTCTTAAGGAGCGCGGCGAGATAGCCCGGTGATGACCCAAGTGCGAGTAAAAGAGTTCTCGAACCCGAGCTCAATATCGGGCAGGAGCCTCCGGGAGGGGAAACTACTGAAGAAGGAATCTGTTGAGAGTGTTGACTGTGTCGTGTTTGAAGAATGCAATGAACATTGAAGTCGGATCTGAAAACTGCATTGTTCGGCTGAAACTGGCCGTATCATGTTTGGTTCTTAAACAAGATTAGGAAGATTGACTTCTTTTTTTTTCTCTCTCTCTCTCTCTCTCTGGCTTCTTTTTTCGACTCGATTTGTTTTTCTTCTTGTACCGTCTTCGAATTAGCCGGAATAATTTACTCGGGTACAAGCAAGGTGTTGGCGAGTAACCCCACGACCATTTTTATGGGGGAAACGTGTATGGCTTTAGTGCTACCATCAAAAAAGAGGTCGAAAATGTACAGTTTCGACGTCGAAGATAAAGAGTTCTTGTGTGTATTTCTAGCGTTTACTGAGCTTCTTCTTCTTCCTCACATTTAACCGCGAGAAATTCAATTATTCCCCGCACGCTACATTAGCACTTTCCTTTCTCCTCAGTAAAACAGCGACAGACAAAAATAAACTGACAAATCGCGCCGCGATATGGACCATCTCCTCCTCACCATAACCTCCACAAAAACACGAGTTTCCAAGAGCCGGGCCCAGCCTCCTTCCTCCCTCCCTCCCTCCCGGAGCCTCTCCCAGGACTGTAATAGGTTCCGATGCCCATCTTCGTATCGGTTTCAATCCCCCAAATCTCTTGGCCATCAGCTGTCGTGTGGGATCCGCACCGATGCTTCCCCCCGAGCGTGTGTATTCGAGTCGATGGCCCATGAGCGGAAAATCACTTTTGTGTTTCTTACTTAAAGACTTTACGAGATGCCGATGCCCCGTTAGGGTCTTTTTTATCAGGTGTTATTCTTTAACGCGTTATCGGTAGCGCTCGTGTCGGATCTGAGCTGATAAAAGGGGGTCGTGTTTATGGTGAATTTCACCTTAAAAAAAGAATATGAAAAAAAAATAAGAGCAATCATTGTTCTATATAGAGACGAAGCGAAGTACTTGGCGTTATCTTACTGATTTAAAAGCTGTTTCTCTTGTTTCTCTCTCTCTCTCTCTCTCTCTCTCTCTCTCTTTTAGTCGTCTTGGCGTTCCCGGTCGTCACACTGTGGCACCGAGGAGCGCCTGATGGTCACACGTAATTACCATGGAAGACCGACTTGCCTTTTGTTGTTGTGTTTGTCTCAGACGCAGGTAGTGATGGCTGATAGTGAGAGGGAGAAGAGGGTGGAGGAGGGAGGGAGGGAGGGAGGGAGGGAGGGACTCATTCGCCCGTTTTCTTCTTGCGGCCGCCCGGCTTTTCAAGTGTTCATATTTATTTCTCTTTGATACTGTTCGGCGATTAGATCTTGCTGCCTGTCTGCCTCCTATCTCTCGCTGTCTGTCACGGAAGTTATAATATATATCGTTATCTGTTCCATCTCCGCTTACTGGCTTCTTTCGTTCTTTTTAGATGCTCACACACACACACACACACACACACACACACGAGTTCGGGGTCCACGAGTGTAAAACTCCCCATCCGTACAGTTCCAATAGGTATTTACAAATAGGTAATTAAACGTACTGTGTAAATAAGTAATTACTCTCTCTCTCTCTCTCTCTCTCTCTCTCTCTCTCTCTCTCTCTCTCTCTCCTTCTTTCAACTTTCTCCTCTCCATTCCCTCCTTACCTCCCTACCAATATTTTTTCTACCCTTGTTACTGTCATCATCTTACTTTCTTTTTCTCTTCCTATCCCCTCTCTTCCTTTTCTTCAGGTGCATCTGCCTTTTTTTTTCTCTGTTCCCTCACTCCCTCCCTTCCCTCCCACAGTTTCCCTTCCTCCCGTCATCCCTTTCTGCTACTCCCTCACTCCCTACATTCCCTCAACGCTACCATCGCGTTTCCACACCACCTGATCCCTTCCATTTCGCTACAAACCTGTTTTTGCACCATCTATACTTTCACTATCCATCCATCTTCACAGCATCTATCCCTTCTCCTCCCGCTGTCACATCTCCCATTCCTTCTTCTCATCCTCAGGGGAGCCTCCCCCCCCCTCTTGATAACCCCCCCTTCTCCGTCCGCCTTTTCTTACGACGGTCAAGAATCACTACTGTATATAAATATTCAGGAGAATAAAGGAAGAAAAAAAAAATTGAAGGAAAAATCGGTGTGGTGTGTTGCCAGCACGGAACATCTGTTGCAAGTTTCGGGGAAAGTGTTTAGATTTTCTTACGATTTCATTTCCTCTGCGTCAGTGTTACATGCAAAACAAGAGTCCAGTTGAAGACGGGTGTATTTACGTGCGCCCATGCTTATTTAAATCGGGTGAGGGTGAGCAAAGGTCTCGGTACAAAGCAAACACGGACGTCACCTCCTCCCAAAAACCTGAGAAATGAAAAGGATGCAGATGCTTTTTGGGGTGTGGTGGGGGGGATAAGAGACACGAAGGTGGAGGGTGAGATGACAGCTGAGGAGAGAAGGAAAATATTGAAATATAAAGCAACCGGACAGACGACTAGACGCGGCAACACACGTGAATTTGCAACTGTTTGGAGACAACGGAGCAGGAGAGGCGAGTAGTTGAGAAAAAGAGAACGGGCAAGAAACGACAAAACGTGGTGAGGTTCTTTACATCCGAAACACACAAAAGTGAGAGAGAGAGAGAGTTTTGATATCTACATAAATGAAAACAATTAATTAACGTTGGAAATGAAGGGTCTGTGGTAGGTTTAACAATCCTTATTATTAAGCCAACAGTTCCCAGTCCTCACAGATTTAGCCTGCCACGGTTCGAAACGTCTCTGACTTTAGCTCAGCCTCACTCAAAAAAGGATGGAACAACGGTACAACCCCCTAGAGTATTAAGGTACGATCCCCGAGTATGATGGCGTGCCCTCTGACTTGATCCTACTGGGTCAGGTCAAAGGCCAAAGCAGTCATGACTAAGCATAGCGTCTCAGTGCTCTTGGGTCGAAACCATAATGATCCTGGGGGTTGAAACTAATCCAAGCTAAACGAGAGCGTCACTGGGGTTGAAACTAATCCAAGCTAAACGAGAGCGTCACTGGGGGGGTTTTGTACATCCTTAACCTACATGGCGCCCAAGCCCCACCACCTCTCCAGTACGCACAACCGAAGCCCTAACCACACACACACACACACACACACACACCCCAGCTTGAAATATCCAAAGCGATAACAGTCCCCTGATTTATTTATCTTTCACTACACATTCCCGGTTCGAAATGTCTCCCAGCAATAACAGTCTCAAGTTGGAAATATATCTGACTTTCCGTATTCCCCAGCTTGAAATGTCCCCAGCAATAACAGTCCCCAGCTTATACATCCCCAGCCCTAAATAAATCATCCAACAGACACAATTAAAACAAGAGATTCGCTAAGCTAACACCAATTCCCAAACACCCTCAGAATTATGACCCCTTTCACAATACTCGCCGAGGAATTCATTTCATCACAATGCCCTGTCGACGTCGGTTCCCTGGGCAAAGCAAATAAATCCATCTACCAGTCAAATTATACAGAAGGCACTGTATACCAAACAGATGAAAAGCGCCGCACTGCCTGGCGTTAGCCGGGAGGGAGGGGAGAGGGAGGAGACAGAGGGGGAGAGGGAGGAGGAGGAGGAGGAGGAGGGGAGTGTGTGTGTGTGTGTGTGTGTGTGTGTGTCGAGGCCCTGCTAGTGTTGGGGAGACGTACATTTTGGTCTGTTTTTTGCGTCTGTCGGTGTTGCTGAGAGGACGCCCCGGGCGAAATTGCTACAGTATGTGCGGTATCGGCGGGCGCGATTGAGAAACAATTTCATGCGGAGTTTTACGATCATTTGGTGGGGTGTGGAGTGAAGGCTGGGCTCAAGAGGGAGCAATATGGTGTTTACTTCTCCTGGTAAATGAGGTACAGACGCGGCGCTAAACGCTCGGCACTTCACGGCTTCACAGTAACGATGCGTCTCCAAGGCCTGACTGGAATGGTTTGCTGATAATATATATATATATATCTCTTTTACTCCCGAAGACGTCATTACGCATTCACCTCTCAAGTCTGTCTCGTCATCTCACTGTCTCTAAAAAGTCTCCACGCGTCTCCCTTCTCCCCCCACCCCTCCACTTCCCCCCCCCCCCCCCCCCCCCCCCCCCCCCCCCCCGTCACTTCTCTGGCGTTGTCATGAGTGCGGGAGGGAGGGAGGGAGGGAGGGGCCGGGCCATGAAGGGAACACTGGACCTCTTTTTTTAACTCCCCTCTCCCTCCCCTCCACCCATCCTAAACGTCACCAGTTGTGGTATGTTTTAAACTGGATCTATTTCTTTGACATTAATGGTTTTAATGGTTGCGGAGGCAATGTTTTACATTCGTTTATCGCCGTTATAAACTGATGCGGAGCTTCCCTAGGTGCGAACCTATTTATGTCTTGTCATTCACGATGGTAAAAATGTGGGTTGGTGTGTGTGTGTGTGTCTCTCTCTCTCTCTCTTTTTCTTCCCCCACCCTCTCCCCCTTCCCCACCGGCGGCTGCTGCTGCTGCGGTGGTAGTGGTAGCGGTGGTAGGCGACCACCACCACCACCACCACCACCACACTATACGGCCGTGTGACTCATCAATATTCTCAGCAAGGAAGTAAAGATGACATGACAATACGGCGATCACCAAGACAGTAAAACTACCGCAGTGTTGGAGCCAACATCCCGATAATAATGGGGGAATTTGGACCGAACCGCAGGCTACCTCCCGTTCATTTTATCGCCAATCAGATCTGGGCATTAAGACTATTTACGACGGCGTTGTGTTTATTTATCGGTCTCAAGCCCCGACTTTCATTGAGGTGAGTTTATTTGTGGGCCAACGTATGATTCTGACTCTTACGGGTTGGCGGGTTTAGGTTCATTTACGTGGTAGGCAGTTGTATATTACAAAAGAGTGTTCCCTCCCTCCCTCCCTCCTTCCCTCCCTCCCTCTCTCTCCCCCTAGTGTCTTTGCATCTCTGCCTCGCCCTCCGCCACACGAGTCCCTCCCCCCCACCCCGACTGGCTTCGTATACTGTGTTACTCGAGACGAGCACAATTTCGGTCCTTATTCCCCCGGTACTCAAGGATGATCTTCACATATGGCAAACCCGTAATAAGCCGACCCCAAGACATTTATACACGGGGAGAGAGAGAGAGAGAGAGAGAGAGAGAGAGAGAGAGAGAGGGACAGTCGGCGGAACACAGAGGTCTAATGCGACCCCACAAGCATGGTTTTGTACACATATAGGAGTTCATAATCCTGGTGATCAAAGGATGATTGGCAGGTCATTTGGGTAGACATGTGGGAGCGATCTGTGGCCAGGACTAGGTATGAGCTGGTCTGTTTTGGCTGTGGTCGTCTGTCGCTGGTATTATAGTCGTCGGTCCTCCTCCTCCTCCTCCTCCTCCTTCTCCTACCCCCGACCCTAACCCCCATCCCCCCAAAAAAAAAAATCATGATTGACTCGACTGTTTCGGAGGCGAGAGTGTATTGCAGGAAGATCTTCATGGGGGCTTCCGTCGGTGTACGGAGGGACGTGTGTGAGAGAGAGAGAGAGAAATAGAGAGAGGGAGTTGTTCCCTCATCGTTCACTCTATTGATAGGGTTTTGCTTGTCTTGTTTGCTTTTGTGTGCGCCGGTGAGGCCGGGTTGTTTGTGGCATTACTTCTGTGTTCCTCGTTTGTTGCGTGTGTTGCCAGGAGGGGCGGGGGACTGTCTCGTTTGTTCTCTCTCTCTCTCTCTCTCTCTGTGGGGATCGGTTATACCCTGTTCAATACGGTGGTAGGGTTGAGTTGTTTGTGCTGCATGATGCCCGTACTGGTCAGGTTGGGTTTCATGTACTGGGTGGCTCGGGGTGAATAGCTGTTCGAGGAACTGGTGATTATATATATGTAAATGAATTAATAGATATACAAGCGAATAGTTAAGATAATATGTAGGTGAACTGACAGATTAATATATTTAAGTAATGAGATGAATTAAAGCATATATTCATATACTTTTTTTTTCCAACTTAATCGCCGTATCCTGCGCCAGGAACAGACGAAGAAAGGCCGCATCCGCTCACATCCATACTTTAGCTGTCATGTGTAATGCACCGAAACCACAGCTCCCTATCCACAACCGGGCCCCACAGACATTTCCCTGGTTTACTCCTGACGCTTCACATGCCTTGGTTCAGTCCAATGACAGCACGTCGACCCCAGTATACCACATCGTTCCAGTTCATTTTATCCTTCCACACCTTTCGCCCTAATGCACGTTCAGGCCCAGACCGCTCAAAATCTTTTTCATTCCATCTTCCATCTCCGACTTCATCTCCCTGTTCTCCTTGTTTCCTTCACTTCTGACACATATTTCCTCTTTGTTAACCTTTCCTCACTTATTCTCTCCCTATGTCCAAACCATTTCAACTCTCTCAACCACACTCTTTAATACCACACATCTCCCTTATCCTTTCATTACTTACTTGATCGAACCATCTCACACCACATACTGTCCTCAAACAATTAATTTGCTATACATCCACCTTCCTCCGCAAAGTCTAATCTACAACCTATGCTTCGCATCCACGCAACATTGTTGGGACAACTATACCCTCAAACATATCCATTTCCGCCCTCCTGAACAACGTTATCTCTCTCCACACACACACACACATTCACACACATATACATATACACACATATGGTTATATATACAGGACTCAGTCTGCTAGTGGCAACATCAGCAACGACAAAAGGCCACCTTTGGCGAAGTTATATCATTGTTGGTGGACGAAAAGGAGCACATTCGGACCGAATACCTTTTCTCGTTCCAAATCCCTGCCCCTGTAAGGAGAGCAACCTCGGAGCTACAGAAGCTTCCTAAGAAGGATCTTGAGATTAATATATATATATATATATATATATATATATATATATATATATATACGATCTTTAGCCTCATACCTTGGAAGTGAGTTGTCTGCTTCCCATTTTATATTTGCAGCTGAAATTTATCATTCGCAGTGTTTGTTCTGTTTAATGGCAGTGTTCGCCGACTTTGTCTTCAATGCTTGCAGGATGAGTTCCTTCTCTTGCCTCTGCTCCGCGCGGGTCAGTCTCCTCCGCCTCCTTCTGCTAGTTAAACACGTTGGCCTTCAATCTATTTCTCTCCTTGGTCTCTGCGCAGCAAAGGATGATTGACTTTAGTGTTCTGAGGGGTGACTATGTAATGTAGGAAGGTCTTCAACTGCCTCGTTGGTTCGCCGAGTGTACTACTTCATCCTCTAAAACGTCTGGACGATCTGCTCCTTTTTATTAATTTATACCTTCTCTTCTTCTGCGTCGAGGAGATGACTGACTTCGAGTGTCTGGATGGTGAAAATGTACGCTGGTAACGTCTTAGACGGGGTTCATTCTTAGCCCTGATATAGTGGGGCTGTACTTTTTCTCTCGCTCTACAACCTCGCTTAGTTGTGGATATATCTCGCCGTTGTGAGTTATTTATAACCGACTTCTGCAGCGTAGCGCTGCACTGACTCATGCGGACTTGCTCTGCCGTACCTCCCACGCCCACCAAGCAGCACTAGCCTTCGCCGTAAAGCACTGTCCTGCCCCGTATCCTCCCGGGCCTAGCACCATCTTGGAGCGTGGCATAATTAGCCCTTAACGTCCGTGTGAATGAAGATGTTTCCCTAAGATATTTCCCGCTAGGGGGCCGCGGCTGTCTAGGCAAATACACCCCTGTGCCTGGACCAATGCGTCCCGAAGGTCCTGTAGTTTGGGCCGACGGGTTCTCCAGGCCCCTCCCGCTCGTGCGCCGAGCACCCGGTCATCCCCCCCCCCCTCCCAAGGTCTTCACGTCCCTGTATATAAACCAAAGTTTTACGTCAGGTCCTCCCAGTTCACGTCAACTCCGGTAAACTTTTTAGGTCTTCCATCCCCTGCATGTAAACCAAAGTTTACCTCAAGTCCTACGAATAGAAGCCCCAGAATAGTGCTCCTTGCAGAGTTTCCGTCCCACAACCCATCATCTTCCACCTGTGGAAGGGAATGTCTCCTTCCCTCGGCCCCCTTCCATACTGTTCTCTCGAGTATCCTCTGATTTCCCCTCCTTCTACCCCCGACTCCTTACTGGTACTACCTGGAATGCCCATCACCACCTTAGCCAGCGCCTTCCTAACCGCTTCTAAGCCACCTACCTCCCTCCCTTCTCGCAGTCCTAGCCAACGCCTACTCCCCCAGCTTCACTGTTCCGAGCCACCGAACTCCACACTGCTTCTGGCCACCACCCCCCTCACCCCCGCCCTAGCCACCATCCTCCTCACCGCCCTAGCCATGACCTTCCTCACCACGCTAGACAGGGCCCTCCCCACCGACGTCTCCCTTACCACTCCAGCCAACACCCACCCTCCTCACCACCCCAAGCCACACCATCCTCCTCACCGCCGCCATCCTTACCGCTCTAGCTACCACCACCCTCCTCGCCAACGCTCTAGCCACCATCCTCTCCACCGCCCTAACCACCGCCGCCCTACTCACTGCCCTCCCCACCAACGCCCTCCTTGGCAAGGCAACATAACAACCCCCAGTACAGCGGCGTGAATTAAGACTCAGACTAACGAACGGGACTATCGCCCCATTTGCTTAATCAATACCATTGACTACTAATAATATGTTATACTAATTAGCAGTTACAGGAACGTATTAAGACGTTAAGCGGCGGCGCCTCAAAGGCATCATTTTGATCCTTGTGTGCCAGCGGCAGAGGGGTGAGATTGGATTGGGATTCCCTCATTATGGACAGTAGTTTGCACCCAAAGAGGAAATTTGCAAAGCAAGATCATCTTTTACTCAAACTATCAAGTCAAGTCTAGAAGCCAAGAAGTAAGCTGAATACCAACCTTCGTGGCCGATTGTCATGTTAATTTTTCCTTCTCTCTCGCTGTTTGGATCAGTATTTATGGAACCTGTAAAGGTTCAATTACTGGGGAATTAAAAGATGGACTTGGTCCATGTTATTTCCCCCCAAACGTATGGATCATAACGTCAGGAATGAATGAGGGAATAATTGGAGGTGACCCAAAATTATGGGCTTGATGCATCAAGAGAGGTTTTCAGGTTACGCCGAAGCGTGTAAACGAGAAGAACTCAACAGCCAAGGACATATGAAGAGGTTCTGGAAGAGGGGCAGAGAACTCCTACAGATGAGATGAGACGTCGGAGCAGAATCAGGGTGGAAAATATATGATTGCGAATGAGAAAACAGCACGGAAATAATGATGAAAATCAATAACAACAGAGGAAGGTAAAGAGGGTTAAAACGGGAGACGAAGGAGATCAGATACGATATAAAAAGAGATCAGATAGTATATAAGAAAAAACCGACATAGATCACAAGAAATCCGTATCACAATTACTGTGCTCCGCTACACGTCCAATGCGAGACCATGAAAAAGCTGAGTTGGGGATCCTTTCTTTTTTTTTTTTAAGTGGATGTGCTCCAGTGGGCGGCGCTGAGGATGATAGCAGGTCAAACTGTGGCGGGAAATATCAGGCACATCTTGTGGTGTGGAGAGGGAAAAGGGGGAGGGGGCAGAGAGATGAGGAGAGGAATGGTGGTGGTGGTGGTAAGGAATGAGGGAGAAGGGGTATGGGGGAAGGGGCAGAGAGAGAGAGAGAGAGAGAGAGAGAGAGAGAGAGAGAGAGAGAGAGAGAGAGATGTGGTCC
>JAYMFT010036703.1:0-15772 GCA_038088735.1 Panulirus argus | reverse complement strand
CTCTCTCTCTCTCTCTCTCTCTCTCTCTCTCTCTCTCTCTCTCTCTCTCTCTCTCTCTCTCTCTCTCTCTGAAAGAACGTAAAAGAAGGACCTCCAACAACCAATTTCAAATTTATTGGAAGCAGAGAAGATTAGCCTTGAAGGCACTTGAAAGAAATTGCAGCTACTATATCATTCTCTCAAAAGATATTTCCAACCTTATAGTAGCCCAAAAGAATACGATCTTTATATTCTAATGCTAGAAACGTCTTGAAATTACTACCGTACTACTGTAAAGAAAGAATATTGACCGCAGTTATGAAAGGTAGGGATGTTCATACCAAGAACTGGGCACGACTTTAAGTTTTACTCTTCTTCACTACACCTTGATCATCAAAACCTTATTTTCATTAAACTAGTTTCAACCTTGAACCTCGCTTGGATCATCCTGTGTCTACTGTACTGTTATTCCCTACCCCTTTATCCTCTCTGTATCCTTATCTTCACTGCAAGCGATCTTCACAGTATCCTCCAAGTATTCAAGTGTTACACATCTCCAAGATGGGAGATCATAGAAGAGACGAAGGCTTTCTAATGACCTACCGCCAGGGGTTAGAGGCGATGACATCTGACCACACCAACACGCGGAGGGACGGAAACCGTGGGCAAAGGCGAGCCACATAAGGCAGCGTTTTACAGTCCTGGATCCAATAAAATAACAATGGGACGACAGGATTGGCAATACCACGACATGGTTCTCCTCGCCTCTAGATGTCTCTGCCACACAACCCGTCTCTTAGAATGCTCAAGGTCTCATCACCACGACAGTCCTTGACGTCAGCGGAATACGAAAATTATAACCCTCCACAAAGATTTTCTTTTTTGTTTTGTATGGCTCAACGTTTGAGATGAATTGGTCATGTTACTTAACTTATTCTA
Organism: Panulirus argus; assembly: GCA_038088735.1. Lineage (NCBI taxonomy): Eukaryota > Metazoa > Arthropoda > Malacostraca > Decapoda > Palinuridae > Panulirus > Panulirus argus. The sequence goes on along the minus strand of JAYMFT010036703.1, from coordinate 14,854 downwards.
TGTTCTACCATCCCGAGTACTGCAGACTGACGATAGATGTACCGACAAAGATGGCACAGAAGTAATCATGTATATTTTCTTTTGATTCTTATAGACTCTGACTCTTACTAAGTAGCTATAAACATACACATTTTCTTTCCTAATAATCATAATCGTGTAACACAAAGTCATGGAATGTTAAAGCCTTTAGAAAAGAACTCTCTTTTTTTACGATTTGGTCTCAGATTTCAGATATTTTTTTATCAAAAGACTTCCACATCTTGTTAATGCTTGCTGCGACAAAGTCATGAACACGAATACAAAATGGTGAGGTTTATTCTTAGGTATTCTTAGGTTTGTTCCTAGTAAAAGCCTAGCCTGAAACCTATACAAAAGTCTAGCGGACTTAGCATCTAACATTCCATGAGTCAGCTCTTGGCTGAAATGTCGAAATGTCAGGCCTCGTTCAATAAGGTCCGCTATACTTCTTCCCTGGTTATCCAAACAGGCAACGGACACTCAGATCAAATATTCGTGATTGTCAGGGATAGCGTACGCTCCCGCTGACGTTCGGGGAACAGCGGCGACAGTTTCGAGTGATGTTGTCTGAGCAGGTCATTCCAGGACACGGTTAACGCTCGCTCGTTTCAGGTCGGTTCAAGTCAACCTGAAATCACATCTGTACATTTAGAAGGTGTAAGACAGATAAGAGAGGAGAGAGAGAGAGAGAGAGAGAGAGAGAGAGAGAGAGAGAGAGAGAGAGAGAGAGAGAGAGAGGTTGACAAGATTTTTGGAGGTCTATTCTCAAAACGTTTAGTTACGGACCAATGCCGTATCTTCTGCTTCGACAATCATCCTAAAAACGCTTTCTACAGAAAACGTTTAGTCGAAAAAAAGGTCTATGATACATCGAGGTAACGTAACTGAGACAAAGAAAACATGTGTCATAATCAGCCTAGAAACAATGGAAAGGGCGATCATGTTCGGATATATTTTAGGCCATTCGCATTTAACTCTGAGAAAATGGTAAGTAACAGAAAGAGCACAGCGGTTACCCGTCAAGCTGATTTCCAAACTGAAGAAATAAATCCTATGAGAGCTGTCTAAACTATCTTTATATACCAAACGATTTAGACAGGTACATAATGTGCACCCCAAAAGAGAAAGGTTAAAAGAGTGATTGAATTCATATATTCACAATCATGAACGGTTTTAACACACCTGATTTGAACAGACATTTAAGATTACATCAGTCTGGTTTCACTCATAGTACATCAGGTGATTGGAGCGCGTAGGCAGGGGTTTTATATCGAACAAGGCAAATTGCGTTTACTTTAATGAATCTGTCAGTAAATTGAAACAAGATTCCAGAAAGAGCAAGTTAAAGGCCACACGAATTCTCCGTTCAGAATTAGGATCGATGAATACTTCGCTTCATCCCCACGACTGACGCTATTTGTGTCTGTCTCCGTCATCACCGATTTGCTCATCTATTCTCGTCCCCTTCTCTCTGCATTTACATCACCTCTTCTACTAAAAACAGTATCTTAAAAAAAAACCATTGGACCGTTGCTGTTTGTACTGTATGAAAAACACAAAAAGCAAGGTGACAGTATAGTTAAATGGGCTCATTAAACGATATTGTTGAACACAGCACAGGTAGTAGGCCGTTGACAGCAGCCGCCCTGACTGAGGAGCGTTCTATTGGTGCCCAGAACCCCTCTTGCACGCTTTATGTCAGGTTGCTGGCCTTACTTTCTGCCTCATCAAAACTGGGATACCGGGCTAGTCCTACTATCTTCTCTTTACAAGTACCGTACAACTGCTCGAGCCTCACTTATTTTCGTCACATAAATCATCTTGCCATCTCCTATCTGCACAATCGTTTTTAGATCTGATCATGATAGAGTCAACAACCTATGGCCTCCTTGTCTCCGGCATCATGGGGTGCTAAGAATCTCCGGGTTCCCGCTTGATTCCACTGCCAACGAGAGGGAGGACTCTGGCAGTAGTAGTTACGGCCCCTCCCACGATCTTTCCCTCTCTGATAGACCTTCCTCTTTTTCTGTTCAAATTACCAACATTCGTGGCCTCTCTAGAAACCTTTCTTCTGCTGAATACCATCTTTCTAGTACCTCTCCTAATACTTAACTTCTCTCTGAGACCCAATTGTCTAATAATCTTCTCACTAGCCCCTTTCTCCTGTCCACCTATAATCTCCACTCACGATTGCGGTTCAAAGGTGGTGTCTGTGCTTATTCCAACATCAACACTCCTTGAGGACCCAAATTTTGATGTTATCTGGCTTTAGGTCTTTTTCATAGCTACCACACTCATCCTTTGTTTTACCTTCTGCTCTAAAAATTTGACAAATTTTGTATCTTTCTTCGACTATTTAAAGTCCTGCCATAAGGCCGTGACATCCTTTCACCCACAAGCTAGGGGATTTCAACGTTCACCATAGGGAATGGTTAAATTACTCTCATACAGTTCGTGAGGGAAATGAAGCCCTCACGTTCTCCAATATCAATTACAGTTACAGAATGAGAGGACAAAAGACGAATCAAGCTAGACATATACACAGAGAAGAAGGAACAAAGTTGACAGTTGACATTCGTGAGAAACAAAGTTGGTCCAGGTGACACGACCCTTCCTTTACCGGCGTTTTGACCTGAACTCTAATAAAAAGAGCTGACACAGGAATGACTGCTTAAGTTGAATTGAAAAAGCTTGGTGTTTGAGGATGTTAAGTAGACGGTACCCCTACCCGGGAGTGATGTCGGGATTTAAATAACTTTGTTGATTATTGGCACCTGAAGATGTGGATTGTCTCCATGAAACTAGTAGTGCCACATGTATAGATAAACTGCAAGTTAAATAAAACTCTAAGAACTTCTACTGAAGTGCGATTTCACCTTCATAACTGCCATCACGGACTAGTGTGATATTCATATATATATATATATATATATATATTCCCATGTATACTCTCATGTACAAATGGCGGCCAGTAAGAACACCTCTGTCGTATTTGACGCCGACTAACGCGCCGTTACTTCTCTAACCATATATTTTGCTTCATTGTGACGATTTACACCGACCCGTCCCAAGAGGCAGTCTCGCACTCCCCTCCCAGTACCCTAAGAACTAAATAATTACTTTACGGTGACAAGTATCCGACTCGTTTACCCATGAAAGCAGCTACAAACGTAAGACGCGCGATGATTAATTTCTCTGCCGTTCCATAGTCTCGTCTGCCGGGACTCCGATGTTAATTGTTAGTTAAGAGAGCGGTCGTCCGCCAGTCACCCGTGCAGTCGTTCCCGCTGACAAATGTGTCACTAAGTGGTCAAAGGAACTGTGCTTGTTGCCAGCAGCCCCCACCACCTCCTCCTCCTCCTCCTTCTTACATCACGACGCCTCTGTCATTTGTCCTCTACTGTTGCAGAGTTGCTCTGTTAATTCAAGCCTGAAGGACGTTAGAGAACTAGAGGCGCTAAAGTCTGACCATAAGATACATATAGGAGATAAAAAATCAAAGCCTCAAACTCAATCAGGATAAAACATCTACAAGATCTATCACTCAGAACTATAGGTACGGTGAAGATGCATGCATTACATACATGGCTCGATCTATTCTACCGACAGATTTAATCAACCTGATTCTCCATTACATTCGCACATCACGAAAATCTCTGACATCTGATGGAAGACCTAAGGATAAAAAGAAAACCTTGAGTCCAGTTTTGTCAACAGGAAATGACCAGGTTTACCAGTACCACAGGCAGCAAAATATCATTTTTAACTTTACATAGGATGCAAAATATATAAGCACCACAGTATTATGGACGGGCCAGCACTGCAGGATGGGAAGTATTTAAGACGACACGATATCACAGACAGCGAAATGTTACAGAGAATAAGGTATGCTCCACAGACTGGAAAGTTTTTCTCTTTATGTTGAAGGCTCCAGTCACGGACAAAAGTCCACATTAAGGCCGGGCCCTAATTGAAATATAGAGAGAATTTAGAAAGGGGGAAAAACAGACAGGGAAAGTACTTACAAATTTTTGAGAAAGTGAAAAACATGTCTCTTTAAATAAGCCAGGTCATAATCATTGGGAAAGACATGAGAAAGTAGAGAGTTCCACGCAAAGTAATGAAACAAACAATACAAAAATACTACAAAAGATGCCTTACCACTGACGGCTAGAGTATCGCAGACAATCGAGAAACACATGCAGAAAAGTAACACAAACAATAGATTGATGCAGGTAACAACGGTACCACACGAACAATGCCACCAGAAATAAAAGAAGAGTACCACATCAGCATGGAACCATTAAGTCTGAGACTGATACAGACAATACAGCAGAACAGGCAAAGTAGACCCACAGACAACACAGACCTACAGACAACACATTGCTACAAACAACACAATACCACAAACATCACACAGTACCACCTACAATACAGTATTACAGAAATAACGTAGTCGCAAAAAAATAAACCTTCATAAATAACAAACTATCACAAGCAAAATTTTACCACAAACAATACATTATCACCAAAAACACTTATACAAACAACACCGTAGCACCAGCATCGCTATAACAAACAACGCACCAGCAAAACTATTTCAAACAACACGATAGCAAAAGGAATACTATTACAACGAACAAAATACAACATCAACAACACTATCAATCACAAAGAACAAAACAGCTCCAATAACACCATCACAATCAACACACTGTCAATAAAGAAGCACACGAGCATCAGTAAAACTACCACAAACAACGCTATCACAAGCAACACGTTTAAAACAAACAACTAAATACCAGAAACAACGAGACAAACTCTAAAGAGAACACGCGGCCAAATGGAACGGCTCTCTCTCAGAATAACTACAACACAAAGACGGACGCCTGGGATGTCCCGGGAGATGCATCCCGCCCTAGGTTATGGTGTATCCCGTCCCGGGCTGTAGCGTATCCCGTCCCAGGCTCTGGCGTATTCCGTCCCACATTGTGATGGTCACCGTCACAAGCTGTGGTGTATCCCGTCCCAGGCTGTGGAGTATCCCGTCCCGGGCTAGAGTGAACAGCATGTGAAAATACTGGTGTCAGCTGTTCTTCTAACGGGGACCGTGAGGGAGGAGGAGGGGGAGGGGATGTGTGGGGGGGGGGGTTGATATATGCAGGTGACAGTGGATGGCAACGATGCCCAGATGCCACCAGCCCCCGGGGGAATGTCAACACGGACGGGGGGCTGCTGCTGGCTGGCTGGCTGGCAACTCCTGCGGGGGGAGGAAGCTGCCAGTGTGACAGAATGGAGAGGGAACCGGACACGACAAAACGCTATATATTATTCCGCTTAGGACGTGTGTACTGCGCCATAATTGCCGGCGGCGCTTTGAGAGAGAGGCCAACCGTCGCATTACAGCCAGACTAGACCAATTAGCGACAGTGTGAATGTTGGAAGCAGTCATGCAGTGGTATTACGGAAGGCGGATCTTTCCCTGCCTACGGAAATATGTGTCGGGCGCTTTGTCACAACGATAAGGTATCAGCGAATCGCAGTGAGGGAGAAGTTACAGATGTTCCTCCTCCGAATAGTTGTAAAGTCTTGATGACCAGCTAGAATTTACAGTTTGTTAAGATAGGAACGTTGTGGGATTTCTGTGTCTGTCCGTCTGTTCGTCTGTCTTGGTCAATTTACAGTGACTTTAATTAGTTTTTGGACCAGTTCACCTCAGGCGTGTGTGTGTGTGTGTGGGTGTGGGTGTGTCCAAGCAAGGGATGCTGTTGGCATGGTGTTTAGATCGTGTCTCTTCCTCTGCCTGTACACAAAGATGCTCACGACTGTGTAATCAACAAATGGAGATCTGGTACAGGAATCTGACCTTGACATATTATGGCAATGTTGCCTTTGGGACACAGGGTAAGAAATGAAGGTCAAGAGGTTAATTAGTTGTTATGACAGGGGGGCTGATAAGGCCAGTGAAATACGACTTGGCATCTCTGTACAGTTTCTCACCTCCCTCGCCCTACGCCAGGCGGGTCCTGAGGTCCGTCTGTCGGGAGTCCCTGGAAAGACTTTACTCCGTATGTCACGGTCGGTACACACGTCAGCGCACGGGTTTTTCAGTCAAATGTTGTCGCGTAGGGCGGCGGTGTGCGTTAGTAGGGTATGTGGCAGTAGCCCTGCCTGGGGGCTGCGCAACTGGGGATGTGTATTTAGCTCGCGTCAGGGATGATCACTGGAGATGCATCGTGTCTTTTTGTTGCTTTGCCTAATGACCCAGAACAGAGTCTTTGGCTGTTTCCCCAGATGGTGGGCTGTGCCTCAAGTCTGGCCCGTTGAACCGACAGGGAAAGTGGAATGGTGAAAGTTGGCGGGGTTGAAAAACAATACCTAGACTGATTCATGATTATTGTCTCACAGGTCTGAACTGATATATGACTGTAGCCTCACAGCTCTGAACTTACACATAACTGTAGGCTTACACTGTAGGCTTACAGCTCTGAACTAATACATGACTGTGGCGTCAAAGCTCTGATCTTATACATTACAGTAGCCTCACAGCTTTAGATAGATATATGGCTAATTGATACATAACCACAGCTGGCGGTACTGGATATGATACACGACAAGTTTCGAAAATACTGATATTTACATTTTGTTATAACTTAATGGCGTTATCAACGCCCAGCCTCTATCGATCATCAGTGGCTTATAAAAACAAAACAAAAAAAAAGATTTATTGGATGTCTTGGGCATGACACAAAATGGAGATATGATTTCATAAAACGATTCAGCAAAATACGTCACTGCAAGTATCTCAACAGGTAATGTATGTACGTCATCGTCACAACGTCTCGTCGTACAGTATTACATATCATTGCTTTTTGTGGCCAACCTGACGCGGGCTTTTAACGTATGGTGGTGTGACGCAGCCTTAGGGTTGCGAGGAGTGACGTGCGATCCTCCATACTGTCTCGTTAGGTCGCAAGATACGACGAATACCAACACACAACCCACCTCCTTCCCCTCCTCCCTCCATACCCCTCGCCCTCACTCCCGACTCGCTTCTGAAATCGCATATTTGCGTAACAATCTCGGGGTCGCTGGGCGAGGGACTGTCTGTTTCACCTCTTAACTGCCGGCAATTATGTCTCCTTGCAGTGAATATATGTAGCAGTTTACACACACAGAAGTGTACACTTACCCACTTAAAATTAGACATACACGTGAGCGTTAGAGATACTTATTTTTATGAATACTCATAAAGACACACACAGACGAACGCGCGTGCATACGCACAGACAAATAACAGTACAAAGACATATCGACAGATGAAGCACGACTGTGAAAGACACAGAGAGCTAGACAGACACCCAGACAGACAGACACAGAAGTGTATATATAGGGTTATTTCTGGAGATGGTTGACCTGGTTACCAAAATCCTCTTCAAAGCCTGAACTTATAGACACTTTGCCAGCGACGTGAAAATGCGTGCCGTAAGTTTGGCAAGGTAATCTTAGCTAACCCTGGCCACCATCACCTGTTACCTCCCATTACTCACACCCTCCGTGGCCGCAACACTCGCCACGCACAGCATTTGCTGCCTCCAAGATGAAGGTAGGGTAGCTTTAAGAGTCTGACACCAACTCCTAGCGGAGAACTGTATGGGTAGATATACTTGAAGAAAAGAACAGATGGGAACGGAAGAACAAGGAAGTGACGGAGGTAAAAGTGGGGGCAGCGGGTGCCGTAGAGAAACACGGTGGCCAGAATCATTGGTGTCTAGTACTGTGTGTCACTTGCGCCGTAAAAGAACAGTCCATCTGAACCTGCCACGACTCACTCCTACGTACCACATTATTCAGCCCTGGGAATTTCGTCTCTCTCCATAAATCAGGAAACTGAACGTTTCTGATTCAGTCCCACCTCATCAATTTTCCATTCGATGTCCTGGGCTTCGGGATATGTCACCGAGGAAAATGTACCGCAGTACGGGGAGTTCTTCTCCGGGTCACGTAAACAAGATAAAAATATATCCTGGCGGCTGACTGGATGGTCGGTTATAATTCATGTATCTAGTTAGCGACGCGTTGCGTTTACGTTCTCTTTACGTAAAATGTACCTTATTTAGATCATGCTGAAGGATTTACAACCAACTCTAGCATTTCTGCCACATAAATTACACAAACAAAATTAATTCCTATAATAACATGAGAGTGGCCTCGCGCGCCACCATCTTGATTAGCCAGCGGGAACGTGCGATGAGTCTCCGGACATTTTTGCTCCGATGATTAATGGCTCGGGAGCTGGTGGAGTTTTGCTTGTTTAATGAGATTTATGCCTTGATGAGGTCTTCATTAGATCTGGGTGCATAATTGTGTATGTTGTTGAGTCAGTAAATAGGAAGTAGGAGGTCAGAAAGGTAGAGGTAAGGATGATAGATAGAGAGAGCACTAAGTAGTCTTGATCACTTACAGGGAGACTGTGCCATTAGGCAGGGCTTGTGTATAGCGCTCACCGCAGGAAAGTCTAAAGCTAAGAACAACGGGTCGAGCGAGTTACGTGTTGTCTTGTGTATGAGATAAAGAAAGTTTGCTCGTGGACTGAATGCTAGCAGCCAACTTGCGGGTGAGGAAGAAAGAAGAAGAACAAAAAAATAAAGCTTCCTGGGCCAAAGAGGGAAGCTTGACAGACACTGAAGCCCTGGCCCAGAGAAAGAGTTACGTTGGGCAGGCCTGTTGGAGGGCACAATACTAGTGAGGCAGGTAACTCGCCAGGGAACACACCCGACAGCTGGGACGAGAGATGCACTTTACTGTACTGTACAGAATACCGGACACTTTTTGTTCATGACTGCCCCGTATGTTTACATGGTGGACGCGACTCGCCATCAGAAAAATAAGTATGCGATTCTAGTTGTTCACTTTCAAAGAAGAAAACAAAAATAGGCTACAAACCATCCTTTTATTTTCCTACGAGACAGATGAGTCAGGCTTCACTAAAGTTCAGGAAAAAAGATACATTTAGAATTCAGTCGGTTATACGTACACAGAGGTTAGTTGAAATGAATAGATACTGCCACTATTTAGCCATTCATACTGTGTAATTACTTATGAGACGGAGTTTTATACTCGTTGGGTCCCATCTCTCGAACTTTGTCTACCACTTTGCAACTTCGTAAACTGTATGCTCTTTACATTCAGTCTCATGATTTACTTTATTCCAGTCATCCACCATTCTTGTAATATAGAAGTACTTCTTTATATCTCTTCTAAGAGATCTCTGGTTTAATTTCATGCTGTGGCCTCTGGTTGTTCTGTCTATGCATCATTTGAAGAACTTTTCACTGTCTGCATCGCCAAGCTGGATTAGAAACAAAGATTTTGTTCAGGTCACCTTTTACTCTCCACTCTTCCATGGTTGAAAAATTTAGGGCCTTTAGCCTTTCCCTGTAACTTAGCTCTCTTAATTCCGGTACCATCTTTGTTGCTTTCTTCTCAACCTTCTTTGTTGGTTCATTTGTGCGGTGACCAAACTTGAGAAGTATATTCTAGTTTTGGCCAAATGTCGACGTAAACAGCTTGCCGAATATATATCCTTATCTATATACCTAAAAGTTATTCTGTTATTTACAAGCAGACTGTTTATCTTCCTTACAGTTTTCTAACGTTGGACTCTGGCATAAGGCTAGGGACGATGTTAACTTCCAATCTCTCTCACAAACGGATTCCTGTAGCTTATTTTCCTTATGTATAACAGTCATATCAAGGACTTCTTTCTCTCTCTCCTCTTCTCATTACTCTCCATTTACTCGGGAAGAATTTCATTAACCTTGTATGAGACCAACGTAGGAGTTTGTGTAAGATCCCTTGCAGGTTCGTCCATCCTTTTCACTTCTCACTACCCTCATGAAACTGGCATCATCGGCGAACATATTGATGTAGGAATCCAATCCTTCTGACAAGTCGTTCACGTCGATTAAGAAGAGCAATAGTCCCAGAGCGCATCCCATCGTCACGACACTGGTGACCTCAACTCATTTCGAGAAGGCTCCCCAGACACGCGTCCCTTGTTCCCTTCCACTAAGATAACCTTCTATCCATCTAAGTAGTCTTCCCCTTATTCCTGCCTGAAAGTCCAGTTTCTTTATCAACATCCTATGTTGCTTAGTGTCAAAAGCTTTCTAGCCCTCCGGATGCAGACAACAATCTTCTCTTTTCTCTAAAACAGAATTCTTAACGTAGAAAAATGAGAGGTTCGTAACGAAGAACATCCTCTCCCTGAAATGTGTTGTCTCTTACTTAGGTAGATTTTGCCCCGCAAGAAAGCAATCCGTTTCCTTTCTGATCGTCTTTTCCAATACTTAACAGACCAAACTCGTCAGGGAAACTAGTCTGTAGTTCAACACCTCCTCCCAGTCTCGTTCGCTATAGACAGGTATCGCGGTTGCCCTCTTTCACTCCCTTGGCACTACTTCTTTTCTGTCGACGTCTTGATCAGCATTTCAAATGGTATAACAAGTGAATCTGCGCACTGGTTGATATTGGGATTCTTCATCCAGTCAGCCCCGTTTTGGTTAGAGAGAGAGAGAGAGAGAGAGAGAGAGAGAAAGAAAAAGGCTTTTGCAGGGCTACCACCACTTGAAGGTGTAGCTTTAGCAAGTGCGTCAAGGCGGGGACAGTGAGTCTAAAGACAAGGGTCGTGCCAGGTCTGGTGAGTCTTTACCAACAACATCTCCGGTAACCCACTCACAGGCGAGACATTTACTGCTACCCTCTGAAGTTTGAACGTTGGCATTGTGGTCCTCACTTACCTTTTAAAACAAAGATTAAATCCCTTTTAATTCACTACCGTTTTTATTTGTACATGTAGGCTGTTGCTAATGTTTCATGAAGGTTATCATCTTCAGTGAATTCTGCTGAGATCTGAAAGACCCTGTGTGTAGTACAGAATACAGTGGAATATTGTGCAACTGAATATCAACCTCTTAAATACGATGGTATGACGCTTTGGTGGGGCGATATGACCCTTGACCACGACAGTGCAACCCTCAGTTATAATGGTGTGACCTCTGACGTGACCCTTGAGGAGGAGGTCAAAAGCCAGATCGTCATACACAAAAGGTCTGTGCCGTCGCGTTCAAGGGACGTACCTACATGATCATTGTGTTAATGCCCCATTAGTGCGTATAACGAGAAGCCTGAGTAGGGCTGTGACCTGCTCACTATCTGTGGGTGTAGCCTACGTCAGCGGCCCAGCTGTGGCTCGGGGTGTGTGATCCAAGACCAGGACTTTGATAAATCAGTGAGCGTACTCGGCTTGTTGCTGCATCAAGTGTACTCACAGACCGTGTCTGGCGATGCAGGAGGTGAAAAATATTTACTTCCTGCTGACAAATTTATCAAAATAGTGAGTAGAATCTAAATACTCGAGAGAGAAAATCAAAGATGAGAGAAAAAAGAATCTGGCTGTAAAGGTACCAATATTTACATTTATGAGAGAGAAATTCACCATAATGACGCTAATTTGTGGGCGGTTAAGTGTCCGGGAAGTTATTCAGTCGTCAGAGAGACGAGGTGAAAGATTCAAAGTTCAACAGAAGCTGATGAACTCATCAAACCTGAGGAGAGAGTTGACGATGATTGCTTCTGGGAGACAACATATGCATAAACGAAAGGCTGGGCTGGTGCAAGGGCGAGTACTGTGGGCATGGAGAAGACTGTAGTGGCAGTCTACTTCCTTCCTGTACAACAGTAAGGGAGTTTCAAAGAGCATTTTGCGGTCGGTGGACACTCTTAAGATATTTCAGATACAAAAGCTTTGGTGCCAGAGCTGAGACTGTCAGATGCCAGAGCCCAGCAATGCCGCACAATTCGACTTAGGACATTAGGAGACAAAAGTTTTTCTTTATTTTATGTAATTCATTTTGACAACCTGCTTTAAAAAAATTCAACAAAGAATAATGTGAACCTATTGTAAATGTGGCAAAGAAAAGAATCTACCTACAGGATGAAAAAAAAGAAGTGCTGACAATCAGTTACTTGGCGCCATACTTTCATTCGACTGAATTTCAGATCTACAAGAAAGACAATGGTTGGTGTCACGTACAGGGACCTAGAGAGCCAACTTCAGCGTCGTCACAGACAAGGCGCTTCAGCGCCTCGCAAATCTAAGTCAGTGCTGTTCGAATCTTGTCTGGATCATTCTGATCTTCGGAAACGTGTTCAGCTTTGTCCAATACGTTTCATTTTCAGATAGCCACGTGACTGAAGATGACAGACAGTCTAATAAGCAAGCAGAGATAGAGAAGAACAAACAGACAGACAGACATTCGCATACAAACGACAGACCAGAAAACTACAAACGAGAAAAGAAAAAACGATAGAAATGTTGCAAAATGTATATGAAAAATGTCAGACGTAAGCACACACACAGACATACATTGCAACAGAAACAATAAATGGAAGACTGTTCCACGGGATGAGAGTGGAACCCTCAAGAAAAAACTGGAGACAGAAAGGTAAAGAGAATCTGACTTAAAAAGAAGCAAATAAACAAAGCAAGGGAGACTTAGAAGAGACAGTAGGACAGAAACTGACAAAATAAGAAAAATAAGAACGCAAAATTGGGGAAGCAATGTGACACACAAAGCTACAGAGTATAGCACAAATACACGTCTGCGGGCAAACAGACAGACAGGCGGACAGCTACAGAACATGAAAAAGATTGAATTAGAATAATCGCATGAATTATCATGTAACCAAAACTGCCGTCAAATCACAAACAGATGCTCTGGCGAAGACATGGCTTGCTTCCGCGTTCTTCGTGTATATACAGAAATACTCAGTGGCTTGAACACACACACACACACTGGCAGTTTTGACCAGAACCAACTGAGGCGGAGGTCCAATTGCGGGAAAGGAAAAAAATGAAAGTTTACAAATGGAGCGGGTGCGTAGATATGCATTAACACAAGTGAACCAGAGATCACCTTGATGGATCACACAATTAAAGAAGAGTTCCCTTTGATAGCTGGAGTTTTCTGTGGGTCTCAGCCATCAAGTGATTTGCCCAACAAGGACTCTCACACAGTGCGATGGTGGAAGCATTTCTCTACTCACACAAGCGTCTGGTAACCAGCTACCTTCTAATTAAAGAAAGCAGCTACCGGCGTCAGTGTAGATCAGCTACGAGCGTCAGTGTAAATAATTAACAGTGTCTGTCAGGGGTGTCCCATTAGAGTGGATCACCGGGTAAGATCTACTGGTGCTTAGGCTCACGCTGGTATTGTTCGCTGATACGAACCGCCTGTTCCCGGCGAGGGTCCCTCGGGCACATATCAAACCGGTGGGTCTACTACGTTGACTTTCCCTCCGAAAATTATCAGCGTTAAGATTTTGTGTTGACAAGCGAGTGACTCCGTGAAGGGCGTCCGTCCGCCGCTGTGGTTTCTGAGGGACGTGTGGGGGGTGCCGTGGGCTGCTAGCAGCTCCTCGCTCAGAGATCACACTTAATGCTGGCTTTATCTCGTATGCTGGGGTATTGGCCTGCTACCATGACCCACGTCCTCGTTTTGACATCCCAGACACAGACATTAAAAGGACCTTGAAGCACTCGTCATGCTGTGGTCAGAGTGAATTTTGCTGTCACCGAGAATAACCTTGTCTTCGGCTCACATTGCTACGACTGTATGTATGTGATTCTTTGTCGTAGACTCGTTCCAGTCTTGTGCGTGTGTGTGTGTGTGTGTGTGTGTTCTATCTTTAACATCATACTGGTTTCATTTAGCGATCTATTAAGTGAAATGGATTTCTGGTCTTCATGTCACTCGCAGCATGAGGAAGGCAGTTTCCCCAAAGGTCATCTTAGTTCACACAAAGTTCACTCTAGGTCACAGGCAGCAAATACCTCGTGATTAGGAAGCATGACAACGCCTGCTCACCGGGGAAACAATAAACAAACACACACATGACGCGATGATTGTCTGACCCTCCGCGTGTGATGTGGCAGTTAGCGAGGGTGTGGGCTTGAGCAACGCGCACGCGCACTTGCCAACCAAAGAGGTAGGCTGGAACTCTCGCTGCAGTACATATGCAAGCTGTCATGCAATTTGCGTTCTCTTACCTTTGTGGATGAACACGATAATACGTGTGCATTAAAGAAATCATAAAAGGCTCGTTTTATTTATCCTCATCGTTTCGTCTCACAAGAAACATGCACGCAGTCGTCTGCTATGTTACATGCCGAGTTTCATGTCTCCTTTAGCACCAGGGAACCGTGAGGCCGGAGGAGTGCAAGACCTGCCCCGCGCACGTGGGCAACGCAACAGGCATCATCATGATGTTCATGCAGCTGGAGGTGGACACTGAAGGAGAACCTATCATAAGCGAGCTAAACCATTTAAGTACCTGAACGACGTTACTGACAGGTAATGAGATCCTGATTCTTTCATAAAGTCCATCGCCTCTCGTCTCCTTCTGCATAGCTTCAGTTTAAGACCATTGCTGTAGATATTCTCCCCAGGCAGGCTGGTTCAAGGGGGGCAGCGTCTCTACTGTTAGCCACACAAGTTGGGTAGCGGGAGAAGGTGTTGCTGTTGATAGCCGCAGAGACTCGGTTCCTCTTACACATCTGCACTACAAGGCTGAATTTGATCAGTGGTATGCCATGCGAAGGCCACTGCTTCTTTGTGGTACTCTGCCCGTCCAAACGACCCCCCGTCGCCCTCAGCTACGCCACCACGCACGCACACACACACACACACACACACACACACACACACACTTGGACACACACACACACACACACACACATACACACACACACACACACACACACACACACACA
>JAYMFT010036702.1:0-30365 GCA_038088735.1 Panulirus argus | reverse complement strand
ACACACACACACACATATATATATATATATATATATATATATATATATATATATATATATATATATATATATATTTCCTGTAACGTAGCTGCAAATCTGGTCACTTGAGGTGGATGTGTTATGCAAGATGTGCTTGGTAATTTTCTTTCCATGGGAATCAAACATCAGGATTCATGTTAAAACGTTAAGTCATCATCAGTAACAGTATTAGTAGTAGTAGTAGTAATAGCAGAAGTCATCGAAAAACTGACCCATAGAAAACAGTCATTCACGGTTTTACTGCATGTAAGCAACGTTATATGATGCAATTACCGGTGATGTAGGAACACTTTGGAAATATTTCAAAAACGCTTTACATAACATGAGCCATCGCAACAGCTATCTCAATTCGGGGTCACGTGTGGGGGGAACGTGGCGCGCTGTGGTCCGTCTGCTTTAAAATTTCCCCAGCGATGCACAAAGACCAGCTGGCAAGCTGTCCCATTGCAGGCATCCTGAACCGCGTTACAACACACTGCAACCTCAAGGCTCCTACTTAACGGTATATAGTCAGGAAATACATCTCGGCAAGTTCCTAAGCTACGCTATCTCTATTCCGGCAGTATCTATGCTTCTGAAAAGATCAGAACTAAGAAACAGCATAACATATTCTCGAAAATTCACGCAAATGGATGATCAACTATTTCACGTAAATGGATGATCAACTGTGTGTCCCCATAGCCTTTGTCATAATATTTCAATACAAAACTATGGGCTGTTTCTAAACAGTTCTCAGTTCTACATTCAATAATAAGTTTTAGTCTCAGGCACACACAGGTTTTTACTTTCAGCGGTCTCCCCAAACTCCATCGCCTACAAAATGGCGGACAGCATTGCTCTGGCTTCAAACACTGCAGCCAAGCTTTCTTCCAACAAGAACACAGCAGATAGAAAAAAGAAAGTCTATTAACTCCAAAACACTCGTTTAACTTGGATTTGCAATCAGTTAAATTTGCTCGTTTTCGTCCAAGTTATGCCTGATTAATAATTAAGCAATTCGCAAAACTGCACTTACTGATGGTTGGTAATAAAAAAAATTAATGCTGTTGGTTATCTATCCAACCTCATCGTGCCCATTAATGCTGTATTCAACCTAACCAATACGTTACCAACCAACCAACCTATCCTACCTAACCTGAGGTCAATGGAAAACACTTCGATACATTTTTTGTTCACGCAATGGTTCTTATGGCTGAACAATGTAATACAGTTTCTAGCAGATTTCTAATACACTATTGTGAGAAATTGCTTCATGTTCCTGTTTCGTTATATCATTAATGTTCTCAGCAATAATAATGCCGTCTGGGAAAGTCTTGTCACGAATTCTCAAACTGCTCAAAGGGTTGTGTCTACTATATCCCATGTGGATGTGTGAAGTGAGATCAGTTTTGCACTGGTCAAACTGTTAAGGTCTAAAGTATCACAGAGTTAGG
Source organism: Panulirus argus (assembly GCA_038088735.1). Taxonomy (NCBI): domain Eukaryota; kingdom Metazoa; phylum Arthropoda; class Malacostraca; order Decapoda; family Palinuridae; genus Panulirus; species Panulirus argus. The sequence goes on along the minus strand of JAYMFT010036702.1, from coordinate 28,893 downwards.
CATGGGATGGCCCTGATTAGGACCTCAGCTACCCGTGCCGTCTCAGCTTAAAAAAAAAAAAAAAAAAAAAAAAAAAAAAAAAATTGCTCACCTAGATTTGGATCATCAAATTGACTGGGGAAATTCCAAGTTTGTCATATATAATAACAACTGATGGCACTATTGTTTAATAGTCTCTTAACAAACACAGTATAGAGATATCGCTATAAATCAAAATGTTGATTTACATAAATCAATTAACTTTATACGTGAAAAAAATAAGTTTCCCAGAACACAGGTTGCCATAATTTTGTAAAAGGGTGAGATTGTCGAGGGTGATCTGTGCCTTAATCCTTTTACCTCTCGATTCATTTGCCTCCCCCAGTCCAGCGGAGGATGGTATTACTATTTTCTGGTTCTCTTTTATCTATTCTAACTCTTGACAACGTAATATACGAAAGCGCTTGACACCGTATTTTCCGTGTCTTTGTAGTTTTACCTTCAGCGTATGTGCACTAGCTACTTCTGTACTTTTTGCATATATATATATATATATATATATATATATATATATATATATATATATATATATATATATATAGACCTTCCGCAACTCTGAGGTCGCACTATATGCAATTGGCAAATGATCGAATCCCTTGGTCCGAGTTCCTTGGCAAAGACTGTCGTGTGTTTTTGGCTTCGCCTGCAAGTGGTAACATCGCGAGCAGTGTCACATTCTACCAGGATACGTTATCCCCAAAACCGAAACAGATAGAAATAACGAAAGGATTTCCGTGGGAAACCCATTCGCGACCAGTTCGATTACGTAATTTATGTTTATATTATCAGTTTATAACCTAGCTTTATTTTTTGGATTTTCTTGCGCAATGTTAAATCGTACATTTGATTCCAATAAAATTTACCTGCACTCGCAAATATGATTAAAGCCAACACCACGTCTAATTTACATAGTTATGCAGTGCCATATAACAGCTTTTCTCAATCGCACAACATCGGCGAGATCTTACAGTACGGTACACTCTAGAAGCGACACCTGGTGGTCGCTACCCGAACAAAATGGCGCCGTGACGTCATTCAGCAAAAAAAAAAAAAAAAAAAAATGCTACAAAATAATTAATGTCATTTCAGGTAATAGGCTGAGTATACCACACCATTACAGGTGTATTCACCCTACACTGCCGCATTACACCTGCATTTCCTTGTATTTCGGCTCTCATGGATGTACTGTGAACGGATAGAACGTCATTGAAGACTGACTGTCCCGCTCGAAGAAGGTACCTTACCCTACCCCCCTACGGAGCGCAAGCTTGGTACTGTAGCGTCCCAACAATATGAGAGATCCTAAGGTTATATAATTACACGTTTACAGTACTCTACGCACTGTTCAGTGAGTAAGACAGCCTTAAAATGCAGTAATTATGACATCATTGGCAATGGCGTCCCTCGATGAGAGACAGTCCAATTTAACAAGAAATTGTTTTAATATCTGTCTCCAACTCCCTCTACCCCACCCCCTCCTCCCCATCTCATCTTTCCCCTCAACAACCTTAGAGTTCGATGCCATTATACAGAAAATCACCATTAAGAAAACGAACCTCAGTTACATAACCACACATTACAATACGAGACATTTCCTTAAGAGTGGTCAAACATGCAACCTGATCTGTCGCTAAATGACAAGAGGAATAATCCATAGCCAAATTTTTGCATCATCCTGCCATCTAACGCTTCGGTCCACAATCACCACCACGGCATTTACATGAATCTGCAATTCTAAAAGAAGATTTTGACTATGCAATATGCCTGATTCACCTGATAAGCTTATTTTTGAAGATTTGAATATTCAATGAAATTCTTAACCTGTCACCACGTGTGCAACTCCCATATCAGGAGTCCTGGTAACAAGTTTCGGGGAGTTTACTCACCATTTACGGGTCCATTCGCTGATGGAGTCGAGCTGGTACTCCAGATCATGTTGGACAAATTGAATGCAGCGCGGCCCAAGGGGCGTGATGCCGCCATTGCAGCACAAGTTATTCACAAGTGTTCTTTGCTCCGCTCTCTGTTTACGTTTGACGTCACGTTTGCGACCGACTCATGGCGCCGGGTCGGCCCGCCAGGAATATGCTGCCAGGTATTACCAACTTTTTCATTATCATTCATTACATTCTCGGATTGAATGAAAATCCACCGTCATTATCATTCATCTACGATAAGGATTCATTATTCATGTTTTCTTATAATTCAATTTCCAGATAGCTCACTTAGCGTCTGAGATTAATACTGCATATTACCACCAAGCAACTCGTTGCAGGCTCTTGAAATCAAAGAAAACGTTTCAAAGAGAACAAAATATTCTAGTGTTGTCTATGTTATTTTGCTCTATGTATCTTGGGACGCGCAGTAAAAGTGCAGTATCATGTAACTTACGCTGACATTTCATATAATTCCCACAATTTCATTGAAATCTTATCTAAGAATAAGTCAAAAGCGTGTTTTCTACAATCAGTAAATAAATCACAGCGGAGCAGATTTCTCTTTAATAAAAAACAGGTGGACTTTGGTCTTAGAATTACGAAAAAAAAGAAATATATAAAATATCAACTAAATCCTCTGTAACGAGCGTCAGTATTGGCATTTCTTCGAGGTCAAGTACATCTGAAACATCAAATACAGTAGGTTACAGTGATTATGTATAAAGATCCTGATAACTTCATTCATGATTTATAGAATAAATGTAATTTCATTATCAATTAGCATTTCCATTCGTATTCTAGTACGCAGTTTAGATATAAAATAGATGCATTTGAAAAGTCTAGGTAGGTTCATGGTGTCTGATAGAAAAAGCAAAATTTAAGAATTAATAAAAACCATGTTTAGAAAACATAAGAGTTGTATTATGTACAAAATCTAGAAGCGGAATGCACATTGTTCATAAAAGAGACGAAGTTCCAACTCGACGTCTTTAGAGCATATATTGTAATCAGAAAACAGGATTTCAGTCAAAATGTTACATATATTAGATAGCAGGAATGTATTCTGCATATATGCACAATTTCAAAAAATAAGTATGTTTTAGCTTTAGATATATAATTTAGCTTAGATTTTAATATTCTTACATGAACATATTCTTGCTATATTCTTTGAAGATTAGTCAGTACATATTGCTTTCCCTCTGTAATAAAAAAAATATTTCTCCCTAGTTGGAAAAAAAAAATTTCCAGACCGTTTTTCAACCAGAATGAAATTTGGGCAATTCGTGGTATGGAACTCATACCCTAGTGTGAGGATATTTTCTTTCCTCATTCATTGTCATGGACTCATGTTCATTTAAAGTATTTTACCAAAAAGAAATGAAAGATTAAAACATCCATTCATATTGCTTTACTGAAAAAGAATGCACCTGGAGTTCACTGTAAAGCCGAACCCATAAATAATATGTGACAGTGTTGCTAGTCGTGCAAAAATATTTTTATAGATATAAATTTCTACTCTTTTTAATAAAGTTCTGTAGATTTATCCTTGTGTATACACAGAAAATACTTAAGAACTAAGAAAAAACAATCTGTAATACCATCATCAACAACAATATCAAATAGTATATGGGATCTCGCAACAATCATCTTTATATACATTTTGAATTACACAGTGTATGACACGCCTTTGCGAGACATGACCTCCGCAGACAGTATCATGACTCGCACATCGCCTGACGAAGAGCAGGAGCAAACACCTCTCTGAGGAGATCCACGTGACCTGTGATGGGACGTAGGAAGGGCGCGTCGTTGTTATACCAGGCAGGTGCCCCTCGTGTGGGCTGCCATGTGTGTTGGTCGATGTGAACCGCAGCAGGAGATTGCGACAAACACGGGTGTCGGGAAAAAAGATCCATCTCGGTTCCGACACCGTTTGTGTTGGCATATCCGTCGTCCGCGTCCGCATTCACTGGTTTCTGTGGACCTAAACCATTCTCAAAACCGATCCCTCGACCCAATTTAGTGGGTGGATTTTGTATTATGTAATCCTTATGTGTTGTATCTCGGTAAGATGGTGAGTCTTTATGTATGTTGCTCAGCCGTTTCATGTAAAGATATGGAGTCATTTCACGCTGCATTTTTGGGAGGGTGTATGTTTTTGGATGGGAAGATTTTGCCGTTTCCCCAAGTTCGTCAGGGAGAACAAACTGGAATGGTGGCCAAAAATTGATCTGTTCTCTCGAGGATGGCTGTGTATGGTGGTAATCTTTCCCCGTTGAGGTTTTCCCGGTTTGTGGCTTGCTCCGAGTCCTTTGAACTTCTCTCTTAAGAAAAGCTTCGTGTTTATCATTTCCAAACGTAGCCCATGAAGCGTGCGGTGACCACCTGAAAGCAAATTCAGGAGGGAAATTATATGGTGGTGTGGTCAGCTTGGGAACTTCCTTCTGTGGGCGGTGGAGCGGCGGGGGCTGCAGCCGCGAGGTAGTTGGCAGATGTGGCTGTTGAAGTGTGGGAGTCGGACGGTTTATAGTCCCTTGTGATGATCTTACATGCCACTGAGCATTTTGTGATCTGTCTCCAGGATAATGAGGCCTTGAATCGTCTCTCCCGGGATGACGATGGCGGTCATGACTTTGATAACGTTGCCCTACGTCAGTCGTAGCTTGTGTTGACTGTCCCACTCTGCTTTCTTTAGTGTCCCCTTCGCCTTCTTGATGATGCTTGTCGTTTTCCTTCCTTGCGTTCTTGCCTTCATTTCTCTCACCATCGACACCAACGTACGTCTTGTAGTCGTAATCTGAGAAATCGTTCCACGTTTTCTTGAATTTGTCGAAGCCTCTGTGATCGTATGCACCTCTGTCGTACCCTTCCTCAATATAGACCTCAACTTTCTTGTGTATGTCTTCAGATATCAGTCGTGGTTCTTGCCTGTGGCCAGTCTCAGCGGAGAACAGTTTTTCGGTGATGACATGGCTGTCATCCGAAGCCGAAGGCAGAAGTTCCTCGTTATAACTGTGCGTGTACTCGATTATATACGTGTAAGGTACGAAGTCTTCATATTCATTTCCCGTATCTCTTCCAGCACTGGAATTATGGTGCTGGTGCGGAGGCATCGATCCGTCATCAGCTGCATGAGAGTCCTCCACTCCTTCACATCCGTTGGAGACACACCAACAAAACAAAAAGGTATATAACCAATAAATAATTAATTTTTGAGCCATCTCTATGTCCAAGTCCAAAAAAATATACCACAAAGGACACTACACAAACCGTTGTGTTACGTTACACCCTCGTAGAACCTTCAGGTCTCATACGACGCCCTTGTTGACTTGATGAGACAAAAATGAAAGTTTCTCAGTGACTTTACGAAACGGTATGTTAATCTAGCCACCAACAGCTCCCAACGAGAAAGTAAATCTTCTCACATATAACCAAGAACTACTACAATGCAAATGATTGCTCAAACATTAACAACAGAGTTATCTAAGTTACACTTCAGACATACAAGCAATGCCGAACAATTATAAATAAAAATAGGAATGGTAGCTACATACACTGGTTATAGAAAAAGTTATATGAACATATCCTTACCAGACTTTCTTCATCAAAGTGTATGATAACTGACCAGTAACTCGAACAAGTTTCCTTACACCCGGCTGTAAATATTAATTCACTAGTTTCCCCTCAATGCTCGTTTTCTTGCCGTCAAACTGGCAGAACCCGTATACTGATTTCAATAAGAGAAAAAAAAGTGGTTTTACCAAGTACGTATAACATCAATGTATATTGCATAATTAATTTACAAGAAGCAACATTACTGGAGAGCATCTCAAAGCGTGAGATATATATATATAGTTGAAAAGGGATCAAATCTTAACAACCCTTTGTGTAAAATTGTAAACAGACTCTCTTGGCGAGTATGTTTGCTACGTTGCAGAAATATACGTCTACGTATCAGATGCCATGCTAGCAATCCTCTCCTTCACCCCAAATGCATTTCTGGAAATTAAAAGCACTGATACTACACAGTTCCAGTCAGTGTTCGCGCCAGTGACCTCTAACAGTATAAAACTCTTTAAAATAATATGGCGAGATACTTTTAGTTTTCAGGGGAATAATACAATGATGCACAGCTTCTAAAAGTCTTTCATAGTGGTACACAGCTTCTAGGAAGTTTCACACATTAGTACACAGCTCCAGGAGCCTAAAACAATATTACACAGCTTCCAGATTCTGGCACATTGGTACACAGCTTCCAGGTTTTACACAGCTTGGATAACCCTCAACACAGCGGCACACTGCTTCTAGGTCCTAGCTTCTTTAAATAGTTCACAGTTTCTAGAAGTCTAACCGAGAATAATACGTCTTCCAGTACATATATAAAGGCATACTTTTACGAATTCATGCAGTGGTACATAGTGACCCTTGCATTACTGACATCGTGGCTTATCAAGCCTTTCAGGACAAAGTAGTAGTAGTTTCTAGTAATTTTGCCCTGTAGCAAAAGGTTGGCTGCCACCACAGTACAGCAAAGTGTTAGGCTCTGATGCAGTGTCTGCCAAAGACTGAAGCTCCTCACTGAGCGAAGTCTTACCTAACCTCCAAGCCTAATCACCACAACCTCGTTCCACCTAAATATGTGAGAGGAAACGAGTGAAAGTTCCATTTAAACAGGTGAATAGGTGAAAGTAGTCCCACAACTGCTAAAAAAAAATCTTCACACCTAAGAATTAAATACACAAAACCTTAATTCAAAATTATCAAAATGTTCGTTTTGTAAGTTAGAAATATCGAAATTCATTTTGTAAGTCAGAAGTATCTTTTTTTTTTTAGTTACCCCAGCGTGTTACTGAGATGTTACACTTGCAGAAGGAAAGCGTGACGGAATGTGTGTGACTAACAAAATTGGGGAAAACTATGGTGTACTACGCGCAGAGACTGGATGAAATGCTCTCCTTTCCCGCCCTGATTTTCCGAGGAGTAACAATCCACCTACCGTGATTTTTCCTAGCTGAATTTTTAGCCTGAAAACAATTATTTATCTACATTGGAAGGACAATGTTTATAAAAGCTTAAGAGTTCATAAACATGTATGTAACACAAATATGGAGGGGATATGTAAACAGATTTTTACTTTAGAGACGTACCTCTTGATTCCGGTTCCTCAATACCCCACCTGCAGGCTGATGCCCGGTTTGTGTCTTCTATACATGTATGTGCCATATGTACTTTTGTAAATATGTATCACTGTATTGTAGGCTCAATGAATATTTCAAAAAAAAAAAGGTTCCTCAATCCTGTTATCATACCAGGTAAAAGAAAAAAAGTATCAGTTAAACCTGAATTGGCTGGGGATCAACAACCACACAGCTGTCATAATAGTAACTTAATGGCATCAAAGGTTTCGCGATGCTTTGTCATCTCTCAACATTCTTGAATCTCCCCTGACAATGTGATCATTACACGAAAGTGCACTTGGGAACTTATCGTGTTTCGTTTCCTCGTGATTATCAGCAAAGTATATACGTATATTATCCCTGGGGACTGGGGAGAAAGAATACTTCCTATATATTCCCTGCGTGTCGTAAAAGGCGACCAAATTGGGGGGGGGGGGGAGCGGGGGGCCTGGAAATCCTCCCCTCCTGTTTTACTTTTCCAAAGGAAGGAACAGAGGAGTCCAGTTAGAATTTTACCCTCTTAACACTCAGTTATCTGTTCTTGACGCTACCTCGCTGACGCGGGCAATGGTGGAAAAAAGAAATATATATATGTATGAACGCGCACTTTCATAGAACACATAACTCTCCAACAACCAGGGTTCAAACCCAGGACCATATGCGTGCTAGGCGGGGGCGCTACCGCTAGGCGGTAATCGCCCCTAATTGGGAAATGACTATTCGATTACGGTAATCGAATACCCTTCGTCTCACATACATGAGCAACGGGGTCTAAACCAGTCATATCCCATTCACACCAATTATACCCTCAACTGCCACATCACTCACCTTCACATTCAAATCATCCATCATTACTAATACCTGGTCTTGTGCAACAAAACTGTTGACACTCAATCAGCTCCTCCCAAAACACTTGCCTCTCATGATCTTTCTTTTCATGACCAAGTGCATAAGCACCAATAATCACCAAACTCTCGCCATCCACTTTCAGTTTTACCCACTTCAATTTAAATGTACTTTCTTTCACTCTATCACACACTCCCACAACACCTGCCTCAGGAGTTGCGCTACTCCTTCCTTAGTTCTTGTTCTCTCAACAACCCCTGACTTTGCTCCCAAGACGTTTCCAAGCCATTCTTCCCCTTCACCCTTGAGCCTCGTTTTACTCAGAGCCAGAAAATCCAGGTTTCTTTCCTCAAACATACTACCTATCTCTCCTTTCCTCTCATCTTGGTTACATCTACACACATTCAAATACCCCAATCTGAGCCTTCGAGGAGGATGAGCACTCCCCACCTAACCCCTTCTGTTTCCTCTTTTGGAAACAAAAATACAAGAAGGGGAGGGTTTCCAGGCCCTCACTTCCAGCATGCAGGGAATACATGGGAAGCATTCTTTCTCCCCTGTCCCCTATCATTCTACTTAATTGCCATTTCCCATGTTAGCACATGACCAAAAAGATATGCAGTTCCTAATATGGCACAAGGCCAAGGATGGTTTATACCGTAATGAAACAGCTACAGTTCAATTCAAATAATATAATAAAGAAAATATAATAATTTGGCCTTACAAAATTTTACATTATAAAACAAATACAGTAAAAAACTGTCCAGTACATTAATACCTAAAAAAAGAAAATGGAAGACACTATTTAATGCACTTAAGTACACTGTACAGCCTGTATTCACGCCAAGTACAATATGTAGATTTTGAGGTATGAAAACATTTCTCTAATGCAACACTGTCGGGACTAGATTACCTTCAGAGATACCCAACTCTTACAGACACTATCCTTTCCTTCCACACACCCTTTAATGCATCCAGGACCTCAAATCCCTCTTCCACACTATGGCTCGCTTCAGTACTCAAGGTTTTCTGTTGCCACATTCTCTCCCATTCAACCTCCAGGTCCTCCCCATCTGAAGTGACACTCAAAATATTGTGTCCAACTGTACCTAATTACCTTACTTTTGTTCACAATTACTCTTAACTTTCTCCATTCACATAAAGATTTGTAGGTTTTTTTTTACATCTCCATATTTGTATTGTACTACGGCTTGAGTGTAGAGCATTTTTTCTACACAAGTTTCAGTTGCTCATCAAGAATAAGAGAGTATAATTCAGTAACAGTATCAACAGTTGGCATATACTTTCCTTTGTTGATTAATTCATTTCTAATAGAGTCAACAATTTGCTCCCTTGACAAATACAAAAAGCAGCGTGCAAGGTTTGGTATATTAAGACCATAAGTTTTGTCATGTAAATTCTGGCCTATCTCCAACATATCCTCAATCTGTTCCATTAACTCCATTCTAATAGTCTTTTTAATAAATCCAATACCTCCAGAGTCAACACTAGCTTTAAGCTTACTATATACCAATTTGATGATTTTCCTTACATCTGCCTGGTTTAAGCTGTCTTTGGGGTCTTGACCAATCTTTTCCTTCTCTAGGGCCATAAAGTAAATAGACATAACCTGTGGGGCCAAGTTGTCAAGCGTATCACCCAAATCACACAGAAGCTTCAAAGTTTTGACTATTTTCCCACTTTTAACTTTTGGGAGGAAAGTGCACTTTTCTGTCATATCTACAGTAACATGTGGCTCAACTCTCCTGTCTGTCAGCACCCTGAGATTGTCTACACGAGAATTTTCTGGTTCTCTGCTAACATCAGAATGCAAACTTGATTTTGCCAAATTATGTTTCATGGCTGGCAAAACCTCCCTGTACTTATCTTCCAAACCATATATACTCTGAAATTTCTTAGGAGAATTTAAGTAATGTGGATCAATACATTTTTTGAATCTTAATTTATCATGTGGATCCATTAGCCCTTTAATATTCTTGGTAAATACTCCTTGTAAGTTAATAATACCACTGTCACTCTCATTACTCCTAGGTTTCAGTAAAGGGTGTTTTACACAAGTACGATGTTCGACATTTGCACCATAATGTTGGCCACTGAATTTTATATGCTGCACTTCTTCATCAGAGCTCTTTGAGGAGATTTTAATCCCATCACTAATATTTTCTGAAAGATCTGCAAAGCCAGTATGATGTTCTAGTATTTCCTTTTTATCATATGAATCATGAAAATGCAGTAAACAATTTGTTTTTGGAGAACTGGAATGGCAGGATGACTGTGGATTACCAAATATGAAAGGATCACCAGATCTGTTATTCAAACATGATTTACTATTCAAAGTTCCCTGATCAATTAATTCTAAGTATAAACTATTACAAAATCCTTTCTTACTGTGTTTTACAGTATTTTCATGAGTTTCTTCACATGATGCTAATCTTATACACTTGGGTGACATCTTTGTTAACACTGGTATGTCGATGCTTGATGATGGTGATTGTGTTGGAGATTTCCTCTTCTGCATGGAGACCCCATAAAATAAATCATGATTAGGTAGGACCTCTTTAACTCCATATAATGGAAGTTTTCTTTCAGATTCTGAATTGTTAGTCTTAAGTCCAGACAATTCACTAATTCTTGGTGATTTTCTCTCAAAAATGACCTCTGTATTAAGGGTCAATTCTTTCTTTCCAAGTTTTTTCAATTCTGAATTCTCTACACAGTCTCTTGCATCTGAAGATTTCAGTTCTGAGGAAGGCAACACTCTTGGTGTACAGTCCTCTGGGCTCTCTAAAGCTGATAACCAGCTCTGTGCTTTCTTTAAGAAAGAAGACCTTGGAGAATGTACAATGTCATGTATATCACTGTTGTCATTTTGAGTATGTAAAATTTTCTCCAAACCTGGTTTTTCTAAGCTCAGCAAGGTAGGATCCTTGACTTTAAGGAGAGGTGATGATGAACAATATACAGGGCTAGAATATGAATGTTTTGCAACAATTTCACATGTAACCCTGGGAGAATCTGATTTGGTAACATTTAGATTTGCATCTGTAAAACTATCATTCTTAAAATCAATATTGCTCTCCCAGAATTTATGATTTTTATTGCTGGATTTCATATTCTCTGTCAATGAACTGAGAGTTGCATTCCTGAATACTGGATTTATGTCAACACATGGGAGATTCATGGTCCTGTAATTTGTACCTTTCTTCTTTAAACCTGAACTTTGTTTTTTGTCTACATGTGTCTTTGGTCGTGAACTGGACCGTGCTCTCTCTCTCTCTTGACTTTCATTTCTTTCATTTGATCTTCCTGCATGTTGACTCTCTGATGTGCATTTTGCAGCTCCTTTCAGGGAGCAGCTTACGGTGTTTGATGAGTAACAATTGCTAAATCTTAACTGAAAATTATGGATGGGACTAAGTCTTGGACTTTCAGACTGAAATCCTGAAGAATTATGTATCATACATCCTTCAGAATTCTTAGACTCTGAACTGCTTCCATTTTCTGATCTGAATGAAGCAGAATTCCTATCTCTAAATTTGCTTGAATTCAAAGATGTGTGTGTATTGGAACTGCTGAAGCTAGATCTATTATAATATGGACTCAAGGATCTTGACCTACTAGAACTCTTAGATCTAGCTTTTCCATGTTTTTTATATCTACCCCTTCTGATGCATGAAGAGGACCTACTAGGACTCCCTGACCTAAATCTATGGCTCAAACTCTTTGATCTACTAGAGCTATTTGACCTGGATCTACCAGACTTGTTTATACTTGACCTTCTTGATTTTTTGCAACTCTTTGAATGAGAAAAACTTTTTTCATTCATAATTTTTTTGTATGGCCCTTTTCTGTGAAATTCCTTGAATTCTTTTGGTTTAGATCTTTTGTATTTATGCCTTTCTGATTTTTTACATCTTTTTGACCTTGATCTGAAACTACTTGAGCTTTCTGAAGAAATGGATGCTCTCTTACTGCACCAAGATAAAATTGACTTGTGTGATCTCTGAAATTTTGTATATTCTGAGGAAAACTTCAGAGAGGTATGTTTCTTCTCATTCCACTCTTCGACTTCTAGTTCTCTTAAACGTATCCTCCAAAATTCCTGAAAAGATCAGACATCAGGGAGGTTAAAAGATTTTATATATATATATATATATATATACACTTTATTTGCCTTCTCTCACTATAAAGCTGAGATTTTCTCCACACAGCAATTACTCTGAAGTTTTTGAACAATATTCTGTTGAGATACTTCTTTCCTGTATGTAATCTATTGTTCATTTTTTTTTCTATAATTGTCATATTCAATTACATCTGTTCTCACTCAAAAACATTTTCAATCATTCTCCACTTTGTCATAAAGTCTTAGTATCTCACATTCAATTTCTATAATATCCCTCTCATTCCAAATTCAGTCCACTGCCCTGATACTACATCACTGGTTAAAATTAATCTTAAATGGCTGCTCTCTACATGTCATTACACTGTTACAGACTCATGGTTCCCTTGCGTACAAGAATATGAACTGTACACACCTACTGACAAATTATGCCATATGTGGTGGCTCATATTTCTTAATTTCATTACTCTTTTTATAACCATGGCAACATTCGCCATATATCAATAATATTTCACTATTTATTCTATTACTCTCACTAAAATTGAACATAAATAATTAAAATCTTGCAACATCTCAATCCTCTGTCCCTCCGACCATATTTTATGCTTGGGCTCTGTTTTCTGAAACACAGGCACCTTTTTCATTCATATGAGTTCACATTCACTTTCCTCTTCGTTCACAGGATAACCTACTCCTTCACCCACGCTTCCAAGCCTTTTGCTGCTTCTGTCATCATCATAACTGCATCAGTTGGAATCAGGAACCTCCCACATCCCCCCATCTCTAATAATGTTTAATTTACCAAAAACAATATCTTTCCTCAACTAGAAAGGAAAACACTATTATTTCTTTTTACATGAAAAGATTACAGGTAATGGTAGGTAGGCACCAACCAGGGAGGTACTACTGCCTGGGTATCTGGAGGTGGAGTGACAGCAGGGCAGTGAGCCAATACTGCAATGGCTACCAAGTTGCTCTCATTTCATTTTTTGTCTCATATAAATGTGCGTTGCATAAACTCAGTTCACAAAGCACAAACTTCCTCTCTATCTTTCACCTGACACTTAACATGTAAGTAGTATGATTCTTGATTCTAAAACACAAGTTTCCTTTATCCCTGAGGATAGGAAAGTGTAAAAAATGACCCTTGCATATCATGCATGAGAGTGGAGGGCTGGAAACCTTTCCTGCCTGGTACTGTTGCTTCCATAAACACAAAACATTGGAAAGACCTACATGAGGATAGTTCCCTGAAGTCTTAGGCTGGGGTAAATGAGCATGGACATAACCATGATGAGAAAAGGGGATAGATGGATGCTGTGGGATTGGGTCAAATGCTGTAAGGAAGTGAGTTCCAGACTGATGTAAGTGAGAATGAAAGTGGACTATAAAAAGTGGTAGCAAAAGCAGAGTAAAAGAGACAGGAATCTTTTGGGAGGAATAATTTGAGTGCTTGGGTATATTTGATGCAAGGGATCAAGTCCCCACAAAAGGTGATTTGAATGCAAGAGTTGGTGTTGTGGCAACTGTAGGACATGGGCTTCCCAGGGTGGGTGAAAATGAGGACAATGCTGAAAAATGACAGGTAACTGGAAATGCTGTGTTTACAAATTGTGGATATATGAATATGTGAGTGGGTAGGGCTGGAAATCAATGGTGCTTTTTGGATTATACACTAAATGACAGGCATGAAAAGGAAAGGTTTCTGAATATGAGTCTGTTAAGAAAGCAGCAGGTGGGATGTCAAGCAGGAGAGAGTGGAAGTTTGTTGTGGCTTTAGGAAGAGGATATGGCATGGGTAGGAAGAAGTGAATAAGCATGGAAAAGAGGCTTGTCTACAGATGTACTGAGAGAGACTGAATGGAGAGTGGTATAAGGTGAGAATAAATGAAATGAGGGGAGTGGGGAAGGACTGGAAAGTATATTGGGAATTTGACCTTACATGTGCAGAAAGTCCATGGTATGCAGACAGTGGAATGTGGGCATATAAGAAGGGTATAGAATGGTGAGATGAGTTAGTTAAGGTGCTAGTGAAACAGAAAAGAGAGGCATATGGAATCCATCCGCAAAGAAGGAATGAGAGTGACTAAAAAATATACAAGAGGAAGTAGCAGTGCATTAAGAGTAAGGTGCACAAGCTGAAAAAGAGGACAAGTGATAGATAAGGTGAGAGAGTATCAGCAAACTTCAAGGAAAATAAGAAAATGTTTTAGAAAGAGGTGAACAGAAAACAAAACAAATGGGAGAATCAGCAAGGATAGCAGATGGGTAAGTGGAAACAAACAAAGAAGAGGTGAAAAAGAAATGAAGGAATTATTTTGAGGAACTGTAGAATGTGTCAGATCACATGGTGGATGCTGAGTGTTTGGAACGAGGTGTCGTGTGGAACAAGAGAGTCATGGAAAATAGTGTGGTGGAAAAAGAGGAGGTACTGAAAGTCTTGAAAAAGATGAAATGTGGCAAATCATCAGAAGTGGATAGGACAGCAAATGAGTTTCTCAAGAAAAGGGGAGACAATACTGTTAACTCATTAGTCATGCTTTTCAGCATATGTATGGCCTAAGGTAAGGTGTCTGAAAAATGGCAGAATGCTTGTATACTGACATTATGTAAAGACCAAGGGAACAAATGGGAATTACTGAAGCATATGTCTGATGAGTACACTTGGTAAGGTATATGGGAGAGTGGAATTAAAATGGCAGTGCATGGTGGACAGAAGAGATTAGAAATGCTGTGGAAGAGAAGTAAAATACATATGGTAGATTGCATGATAGGAGAGTACTGGTGAAAATTCAGCAAAGGAGGAGGGAAGAATATAAAATATGTAAGCTGAATGTTAAAAAGCTGATAGAGGAAAGCAAAGAGAGAGTGGATGAAGATTTTGGAAGAAAGATAAGTGGAAAGCTTTGGGATAATAAGAAACTATACTGGGAAGAGGTAAAAAAGGAAAGAGGTGGATGTAAGAGTGGAAATGTTAATGTGAGCAGTAAGGAAGGGGAGTTGCTGAATCAGAAGGAAGAAGTGAAAGGAAGATGGAAAGAATATTTTGAAGAAATGAATGTGGGAGAAGGAGAGGCAGCAGTTGCTACATGTATGGGTATGGAGGATGGAAGAGGATACAAGTACAAGGGCCTATAGCAAAAAGGGAGGTAAGAAGGGCAATAATGAGGCTGAAGGTTGAAAAGGCACCTGAAGTGGATGGAATTATGGTTGAAATACTGAAGTATGGAGGTGAAAGTGTGACAGAGTGAATGCATCTGATATGTAATTCAGCTTGGAAACAGAAGGTTGTGCCTGACATAATGTGAAAGATGCTAGCATTGAGGCTTTTGAAGACACTTTGTAATGCACTAAAAATTGGAGTATATGATGTGCTAAATCATCTAACTATCAACCTATATCACTGATGCCTGTTCCCCTTGGGAACTCCCATCAAGAAGGTTGCCACAGAAAAAGGGTCTTCACTTACCCCTATGTTTACATGCCTCCCTCACATACACCATTCCACACATTCTACCACCATTTCCCTCTATTCAGTAATCTTCCACTCTATTTCCTCATATCACATGTGGTCTTCCTTTCACACCAACCGTACTATCATACACTCTCCATGTAAATTCCCCTTCTCAAATTCTTTCCACATGCCCATACCAACTCATACTAATGCACTTCACCCACTTTACCACAACATAATTCATTCCCTTTGCATTCCTTACCATACCAAACTCTCATATACCTCCTTATTTCTTTCTTCATGCCATCTAATCATACCACATGCACCTCTCAAATGGCTCATTTCCACAGCCTGAATTCTTGATCTCTGTGACTCAATCCTTGTCCATGTTCTGACTACGTAGGTCAGGGATGGAAGGACTAAGCTGTCCCTTAACCTTTTCTACATTTCCATACTTACATCTCTACCCATCATTATTCTAATAAGGGACCTAATGACTTATATCCTGTACTGCTCTCTCCTCTTTCTGTTCTTACATATCACCAAACTTACTGAAGTTAGCTCCTACATACTTAAAATTCTCTCACCTCTTCTGGTCTATCTCCCTCCATATCTATAACAAAGTTTACAACACTTTCTTCTCTCACTCTAAAGGGTTCTGCAAAATCTATACTGTCACAGTTTCCTTTCAAATACCATTACTTGACTTTTACTCACATCTACCTTTCAATCACCTATGCTTACACACATCATAAAACACTTACAACCTTCTGCAATTCCTCCTCACTCTCAGCAAACAATATACAATCCAGAAACATGCTCAATACTAGCCACCATCTCTCACCTCCATCACCCATCTCTGCATCCATTTTTCCTAATGTATCTTTCATCTCTCTTATCACTCAATCCATGTATATGTTAAGAGCCACAATGATGTCACACAGTCTTGCCTCACACTCACATGTACCCCAGAACTTCTGCTCAGTTCTCCATCCACTCTTGCACATGGATCTGCTTCTATATAGAAGGCTTTCACACCATCCAACAGTTGTCCCCACATACCCTTAACACATCCCATTAGCATTCCACTTGACTCTATGATATGCTTTCTCCAGATTCATGAAAGCTACAAACATCTTAAAATAAACTTATACTTTACCACAGTCATTCTCACCACAAAAATCAGGTCCAAGTACCCCCTACCTTTCCTAAAATCCCCTTGCTCCTCACTTAATCTTCATTCAGTCACTTTCATCGCTCTATCAATCAATACTCTTCCATATACTTTTTCCGGTATACTTAATAGACTTATTACCCTATAATTGCTACATACGTGCCTTAAAACTTTTTCTTTTGAGTAAACGACCAATAATAGTTTTCACTCAATCCTTTGGCATAACCTTCTGCTTCCATGTTAAATCAACACATGCATGAAATGCAACGCTCACAACTTACCTTCCATTCTGACTCAAAATCATATGACAACGGATCTTCTCCAAATTCTACAATGCTCTGACTTCGCTTCTGAACAAAATGGGTCCATTCAATATAATACCTTGGATGTGACTCAGGTTTGGCATAGTATTTCTCAAATTCCTGTTGATGGACTTGCCAAAGATGTACAATCATCATCATGTATTCATCTATACTCAGCACTGCTTCAGGGATGCTACCACTATGGCTGAAAGTACAGAATTTGTAGTATATATAATGACTACAATCCAACATGTATAGAATATACCACAGAAAACATGAGTTCTAAACTGATGTAAGAGAGAAGCTAAAATTAAAGCTAACAAAATCTAGAATTGAAACATCTAAACGTAGCATTCCATAAGTAAGTGATGAAACAGTCTAGAACTTTAATACTGTCTTATTCTTTTACTGTTTTGTTTTGTACGATTTATTAATTATGTTTATTTATATATCTGTTCCATGTTGACTATCTTGCTACCAAGTGATGTATGTAAAGAACGAATTTAAGAAAATGAAAAATAAAAAACATTTTTTTCTTTTACATGAGGGACGCATCTAAGAAATCTGGAAAAAAAATATATAAACAGAATTCATCTTCCCAGAGAGGCAAGTATTAACAAAATAAAAGAATGATTTTTAAAACCCTTTTCTCCTCAGCATATAGTAATCCATCCCAATGTCACCCTGTTACCTTCACTTTTGACCTAGACCTCTCAAACTTAATCTAGTGCGGACCTTTATATGTGGTAGCTGTTGGACAAGTTTCGTTAATATCCAAACTTGATATGAGGTATCTGTGGGATTAGTTCAGTTAATATCCATTCCATAATTCATTAGATATTGTGTGTACAACCATTCGGTTGCACTTAATTACTTACGACCTTAACCCCATGACCTTAAAAAACTGGTCAGATTTTTAGGAATTTGTATGTGGATCTGTTATCCCGAGGAAGAGGGGAAAACAATGCTGTCCACATGTTGCAGAAGCCAACTAAAAGGAGTGGGAACAGGAGGCTAGAAATCCTCCACTCCTGTATTACTTTCCAAAAGAAAAAACAGAGGGAGAAGCTAAGCATTCATCTTTTCTTGATGGTAACACACACATGTTGGAAATATAGAACATGTATAAACAGAGGAAAGAAAGATGTAGATCTGTGTTGCATGTTTACTCCATACCCACAGAACTTGTTACAATATATCAGTATTGTGTGAACAAGCATTTAGCAACATTTTAGTATGATATGTGATATCCAAATACCATAGAAGTACAGAAATCTTTATGTAGTAAAGTAGTAAGGTACAGTTCTGATTATCTCATACAATTCAATACACATGACCCTGAACTCTGACCCCTAGCACCCAAATGCTGTTAGTCTAACTCTCTATGTAATGTATGGTAAGTCTGGACACACAAGCACTTGCAATTATTTCAGTACACAAGACCTGGTAACACTGACCTTTGACACAACAACCATAACAACTTAATAATAAGTAGAGCTATAAAAGCAGTATCTTTTGTACATGTGCATGTTTGGTCAGCAACCAACTACTTATGAGATTTTGTATTCACAAGCAGGTAGTAATATCTTTGTAGAGAAAGCCATGACTGACCCACAAGGATTTATAAGATAGAACTTTGTATGTAGTATCTGTGATACATGTTTGTTTAAAATCTATTCCTTAAATCTTTAAATACAGCATACACAAGCATTAAGAAGTATATGACTACACAAGGCCTTTACCAATGAACCTCCAAAATTAAACCATATAGAAAGATGTATGCAATATCTACAGTATAGTTTGGTCACTATTCACCCATCTGGTCATGTGATATTGTGTGTAAAAGAATTTAGTACCATTCAGTTACACATGACCTTGACTTTGACCTTTTAAAAACATGAAAAATCTTTTATGTATAACTGCATTAAGGTTGTGAAATGTTTGATTCTATCTATCTATTAATCTGTATTTCTGATGCCTGTTCCCTCCCAGAACTCTTTCAAGGTGAAGGCCATGGCAATAGGGTCTCCATAGCTAATAAACACCACTGCCACCTCTTAGTCTTTAGTGCCTCACTGGAGGAGGGCAACTCTATAGCAGTCTGCAGAGGCTCGTACCAATGTTCCTCATGACTACTTCTACATAATGGGTCTACCTAATGTTCCATCCTACTTCTTCTATCTTATGTTCCTGTCTAATGTTCCTAACTACTACTTTTACCTAATGTTTCTACCTAATGCTCCTGCCTAAATTTTTCTACCTACTTCTCCTGTTTACTGCTCCTATCATTTTGCCAAAAGGCAGGGCTAGCGCACAGTGCTCACCACAGGAAAGTCTAGAGTTACGAAGAATGAGCTATGTGAGTTGAGTGTTGTCAAGTGTTATGTGTGACAAGGAGAGGATTGGACATTATGAGAGACGAAATCATGATGGGATGATTGTGGTGCAGTGCCCAATCATGAAGAAATAAATCAGAAGTTGCTGCAGTTGCTAAATGCATATGATGTTGTGATGTTGGCTAAATCAGAAGAAATGATTAACAGAATGCAGAGGCCATCTCAACACTGTATCTTGGAGGAGTATTCTGAAAGTGAATGTGAGTAAAATAAGAAACTAATGTTAGAGAAAGATGAGAGATTACAATTTATTACCAGGCTGCATGGTGAAGAACTGGAAGTTGTGGATGATTTTAGATATTTAGTAGTAAGGTTCAGTAAGAAAGGTAGTGGGAAAGCTGACACTAAAAGATATAAAATGAACTGATGACTTTGGTGAATAGGAATAATTGAAATGTTGAGTGTGTTTGAAGCTTGCATGGAGAAGAGCTTGTCCCAGCTCTGATCTGTGGATGTTTATAAAGGTAAGGAAAAGATGCATAACTTGCAAAGCAGTTGAATTAAGAGGATAAACAGAAAATAAGAAAGACTGAAAAGGATATGTGGTGTGAAGAAATCATCAAAAAGGCACAAGGATGTCATTTAAGATGTTATGGCCTACAGGAATATATGGCAAATGACAAGCTTTAAAGAAGATAAGTGACAGTACAGTAAAAGATACAATGAAAAGAATCAGACAATGGAGTAAATGGATATATAAAATGAGATACTTAATTTGGGATAGGGCTATTTCAGATAAAAATGTTTGAGATACGATTATCGATCAGATGCAATGAAAGCATTTTGTGTCTGGAGATGATCTTACTGAAGAAGTTGATAGATGATGAATAAACTTGAAGACCCAAGTAAAAGAATAAGTATGAAGGTCATATTTCATTTTAACATGCTGGGCAAAGGTTTAGGATGTGTGTGAGTGATGTCCAGAGGCTGTTTGTATCTGATCCACCTAATGGAAGTAGGAGAGGTGATAATAACAGACAGATAGACAAACAGACAGATGACTAGAAGAAAATATGGAAAAAACTTACCTAATGATCTTTTACTTTACGTTTACCTTTCCACTCACAGATGATACCAACAATAAACTTGAAAATCACATGATTCTACTGCTAAATGATCACCCAAGTTCAATGTAAGAACTTGAAAATTACATGATTCTACTACTGAATGACCACCCAGACTCAACGTACAGAGATCAAGATTAAACAAAATATCATAACCATAACAGGTATGGCACTGATTTCTAACAGAAAAAAGTTTAATCACTGCCTACCAACTTGAGGAGCTGACTTCACTCAAAAGTTGTTTTTTACTGACATCAATGTCATGCTTTTCTGAAGGTCTGGAATGCAAGTCAGAATCCAGGCCAACTATTGTACTGGAACTACCCCGATCATTCTCTGAAGAACCTCTTGAGCTGCTCTTCTTCCATCTTCTCCTTTTATTATGTCGACCTGTATGCTCTGATATTTTATTTTGTCGACCTCTATGCTTTGACATCCTGACTGGTGTTCTGCTGAATATTTTCATTCAAATTTCATATGATTTTCAATGATAATCTGAAAACAGAATGGAATTTTGTTAAACACAGTAAACTGGAACAAAAGTTTCGGACAATGTGATCATGAATATTAGTGTCCCATATGAATGGATTTCCAGCCTACCTACTCACAGTTTTCTCAAAAAAATTCCATTTCTTCTAACTCTTGTGATGTAACAGTCAGTTGACAAAACTTAAAACTGAGGTTCAACTCTAGAATTTTTTTTCCTTTAGCCACAAATACTTCTCTTTAAATCATCTGTGTGCTTCTCTCCTCTTACCACACCAATCTTTGAGTTTCTGATCCCTTCTAATGGTCTTTTGCTGTTTGACTTCCATTGCATTCCTTTGTATGAAACCAGACCCAAAGAGATATGACTAGAGAGTACAAAGACCCTTACAATTTCTGTGGTAACATAAATGAGAAGTGGTGTTCAACAGTCATGGGCTAGGGTGCTGTGGCTGAAGGCTCTATGAAATCTACAATGAAAGGAGGTGGAGCATGGATATATTTAGCTAAATAATGAAGGAAGATAAGAAAGACGGATGAGCAGTTCAGTTAAGATGTCAAAACTGAAGGAGCTTCATGACAAAGACAGGCAGCACCACAGCCAGTCAGCAATGGTAAGGTATAATAGAGATGAATGAGTATAGTACAATAAGAAAAAAGGAAGAGCAAAATTTTGAAAAGAATATTGTGGACAAGGCAGGAGATTACCTTAATCTTTTCCATTTCTTCATCAGAAGTAAATTGTCAGTTAAAGAAGAGATAATCTGGTTAAGGGATTCTGAGGGAGGAGTTGTATGGATATAAAAAGAACATTTAAAAATTCAGAAGTGTTTGTAAAGTGGATGACACTATTGGCCCAACACTTGTGGGACAGAATGGAGAGGAGGCCTTGGAAAGCACTGAAATATCTTGAAAAAAATATAAGCAGAATACTGAAGGATTTTGACCCATATACAGCTCATGGTCCTAATGAAATTAATCTAAATGGGGTGAAGGTGTGTGCAATCATACTTGATATATCACTTGAAGTAATGTTCAAGAAGTTGCAAGGGAAAGGTAAAATGACACGGGAGTGGAAGAGGGCAAATGGCAAACCTAACTGTAAGAAAGGAGACCAGGAGGATCTGCTGAGGTACTGGCCAGTCTCTCTGATAAGGATAATCTGCAGAGTTCTGGACAAGATAATCAAAAAGCAAATGTATGCCTTTTTGCTGATGAGAAACTATTTACAAAACTACAAAAAAATTAAGGTGAATCTCAGCTGCTAAGGAAAGTCTGGTGAGCTTTTCAAAGCTTCTGTTGATTTCTTTGAGTCTGGAAAATAATAAATGGGCTCCAAATCATGCAGAGCTGGTCTGAATAACTTCTACAAAATGAAAGGATACTACCTGCATCCAGCTCCATGAAGAAATTGAGAGGTGATGCTCAACTGATATTTTACAAGGGTAATATCTAGTTAGGTTTCTTCTATCAATTTAACCTCACACTTCCCATACTTCAAAGATATTGCCATTATTGGTGGGATTTGACACTGTTAAGTGCTCCTCATTGCCGTTAATATCAGAATTCTTTAATGGAGTGAAAAAATACTAATAAACTTCAGGCAAATGTATTCCAACAGATCCTTTCTAGTACTGTACATTTCTAAAAAATGCAAAGCATCATAGCTCAATACTAAATGACATATCTCTCATGACTGAGCAGTTGTGAGTTAGATTATACTCTAATTATCAGTGCAGAAGTCTCATGTTACTTGGTATTGACTAACACATATATACCTTGACATAATGTTCTCGTTACCAAATTAACACAACTCTATTATTCAAAGGCCAATATAAACATTTCTTGTAAAATATGTGGAAAACAATAAATGCAAGAGCTACTTCAACTTTGTACATAATCATGCAAACAAGATTGAGAGGTTTCAACTGGCTCTGCCTGCAATGGGTTGCACCATGAGTGAAGTTACCTTTAGCATGGCTGTATTGTAAAGTACAGTCTTCTCAATACCCTCTTACTTCAAAGAAGTCTGCATTTCCCTGCTACTGGAAGTAGCACAGCCTTGTGTTGTAAGAATTTTAGAACAAGGTCCTGGGTAACATTAGGACTCTTTCATAGAAAATGGTCCTGGGGTAATTTTAAATAAAAAAGTAAATAACACTGAGAAGCAGCTTTAAGTCACTAAAGGATTATGAAGATATAGCTCTGACAACTTAGAATTTTATGCTACCCCAAAATCCAGATCCCTAGCCAAAGTTCAAATGATGTTCTTGTTTCATGTATGGTGGGGCATTGTAGGTTTTGGGAACTGCGGACACTGGAAAGAGTATGTTGGATGGTTTTTGAAAGTGATGACTTAAAAGATATCTTTGGGGAGTTGAAAATAGGGGTCATCAATGTGTTCTGAGGTGTGTAAGTTTGACTGAAATGTTTCACTACTGCAGCAGGAACAAAATAACACCTACATGTGGTGTCATTGATTTTCTTTATGATTATCATATGTCAATAATGGGGAGGGCTATGAAGATCTGTGATAATGTGGGGTTGATTAATGTTAAAAGTACGTGAAAGACATGCATGAATCAACAGAAGCGACAAACACCTCATCTTCACTTCCCCAAGCCTCTACCATTTACTTTAACTTTCAGTGCTTGAGTTAAATATACGAGCAGTATTTCTTTTCAGCTCATTCTCACAACCCAGTAAGAATGGAACTCATTTGCCTATATCTTGAAAACCCAAACATACATCACACAACCCGCACAGCAACTGGATGTTAACAAAAGATCAAAACTATCACAGATTTTTCAAATAACATATAAATATGGTAAATTTTGATGCTACAGGAAGTTAGGTGAGCTTTTTCACAGGGTCTGTATTTTTTAAAGCATTTTACCTCTTTACATTAATCAAGCCTACACTTTTCCTGATTTTTGCAGCCATCTCTTCTGTTACTTAATGTCAAGGGATAAGAAAACAATAAATTATAATATCACTATATCTTATGCCTGGTACAGTACACTTAACACTGCAAAATATAATAAATAGCATTCAACAGTTCAATATTCAAAACCATAAACTCAATAATTACAGAATTTAGGAGAAATAGATTGGACAGCTTTGGATAGTTGATGAATGGATATGAGGTACATGTGTACATTAGCTTGCAGTGAAACTACCTTTGAAAAATGGCTACTTATGTTTTTGGTGCTTTATATAGTTCTACGATTCATGAAATACCTGGGGAGGACATCTCCATCTTATCTTTAGTGCGAAAGAATACCAAATATAAGCAACAACAGCATATCAGGGAAACTCTGGGATTACAAAATATACAAATAGGTAATATACTCATTAAAATCAACTAAACCTGTGAAAACCTCATCTAGCCTCAGTCAGTCGAGGTTTACCGTAATGTTTAATGTTCTAGTCCAAAATATACCAGTCACATTCATGATAATGTACCACCAACATTGTGCTGGTTGTCAACATCCAGATGACTGACAAGTTACCATGGAAATTAGGTGCCATTACTATGTCTAGTCAGGTTTTCATAGTTTCTGTTATTTTACAAGTATTACTTGCTTCTACATTAATCAACCCCACATTCTCCCTGATATATATATAAAACCCGTTATTGTTATATATATCATTCCATCAAATGTAAAGCTCCAAATCATACTATGAAACTGCTATCATATTTACTGAAAACTATACAGCAATGCTGAGGAAAATCAGACACTATTCAAAGCTAACAGGGATGCGGGGCTCATCCAGACCAATATCAGACTGGATTCAAGAGACTAAGTCCTAACATTGGTTGGACTTAGGTATATCCAACGAATATTGTTAGATATGGTTAGTTTAGGTTTGGCTGGAACTGTTCTCTGATTTTTTTTCTTTTGTCTTCTGAACGATTCTGACCTTCATTTCATCTGGAAATGCTGATAAATATAAAGAAAGGAGAAAATTGGAGTATAAAGGACACTAGAACACTGGCAAGTGCTAAGCCCTTGTCAAGTTGTAAACGACGGCACAAGCTGGTCCACTTCGTCTGCTGACAGCATCTCAAGCAATACGTGTTATCTTTTGTAGAAAAGCTTGAAAAACAGATTCCAGTAATTCACACAGGAAAATACCCTATTAATAGCTCAGACAGGCACTAGGGTGCTTCTTTCACAAAGACGATTAATATAACCTTTTGATTTCCTTGTCACAAGACGTTTTTTTAAGATGAAATCTTGGGAACTCTGGTACTGTACAGGTTCTCTGCAAACTCCTCACTTCTGGTCTAAGACTAAATTCTCTTGACATGACACCAAACGTCAATGACAAGCTGTATAACACTCACAAATGTCCGTGTCTTTGGACACTTGACAATGTAGTTTAAGAAGGCAACGGGTAATGTTATATCTGTTTACCACAACTGCTGATCAGCACATTCTAATGGCGATCATATAACCTCTCATAATCAGATAAAAGACAAACTCATGTGACAATTGGTCAACTTTTAAGCTGGAATATATCCTCTTAGCAAACACTTTGTTTTCGATAAGTTTTTGTAGTTTGAATCTTTTGGAGGGAGGGAAGTTTTGTTTACGTTTTCGTTTTTGTACCCCGTGACCTTGAAGCGAAGGTAAACACGAAGAGCGGTTCCTCACTAAGTAACAGATAAACGGGAAATTAAGCAATAAAAGCCTGGGTGAAGTAACTATAAAGGCAAAATGGATTGAAAATATTCTGACCTTGGGGAAGAGCCAGTATGCTAACGACAGAAAACACAAATATTATCAGAGTTCTTACGACATGGCTGACAGTTGCCTTATTGCCCCAAGCTGCCCAAAGGATGTTGTAATGACCAACATTCACAATGCCCCCAAAAAGATCTTTAAGGGATTTAATTATCTTCTTTTATATTTGATGAACACTTAACTATAAGAGGTCATTAGGCCAGTTATCCATTCTCATTTTGAGCAAACTGAGTAACTGGTCACCTTATGTTACACGAGATTAGAAAACAAGAAAGATAAAGTAGACATACTCTAAGGATGCCAAGAAAAGGAGAGAAATAAATGCATATAAATATGCTGTATAAAGAAAAATGTAAAAATCATTAAACACATCCCCATCATATTTTTTTTTAGGAAAATGATAGTTTATTTCTAATCATATCGCGTAGATAACGTAATGGGTATTGACTACAGATGTTCATAAAGTTTTAAACTTTAGTCGTCATAATATTGTTTTAAAACATGAACTGACTGAGTTTCAATATCTTGTTGACGCTGGAGGCTATCAAATCTCGACGTATGATGCTCAGTGGGTTATTCTAGTGGCATGCATCCCGTGGCGACCCAGTGTCGCCCCCCCAAAAAAACGTTACCATACTGACGACGCCCTGGCTTGGCGGCAGTTCACAGCGGGTGACCACCTCACCTGACCTCGTAATTCCAAGAGAAATGAATTTGGTGGCCCAACCTACGGCCGCACCTGTGATACTACACCCTGACATTCATACTCGATGTTCGGCGGTGGTACATCATAAGGTGCCGCAGTAATTATAGATGACCAGACCTTTTTCCATAACAAGAGCCGCTCTCAGTCCAGCAGCATGGAGAAAAGTCAAGAGTTTGCGGCATTCGGCTTGGACAACCTGACCACATTCAACTCGCCCTTTGGGCGCCGGTATAAGACACAACGTGAATCCTAACGTTTCATCTTCCCGGCAGGTTTCATTGTGGTGCTTTATCTCCGACGTCCACCTTCGGCAGGACTCGCGTGGGACATTGCCTTCGCCCGTCACGAGCAGCAGCTGTAACAACAGGGTACCTAGGGCCTCGCCCGCAACACTCTTGATACCCAAGCACAACTCGGCAGCCGACGCACACTTCAGGAGTAGCGATACGGGCCACACCCACCTCCTCCTACAGGAGCTCCACGTAGGCTCGGCAGCTATGCACTTCTCCCACTTGTTCCTGCTTCATTTGGCATCCTCACCAGCATCACAGTACCCCTGCCAAGCCTGTCGCGTATTACTCGACCTACATTACTTTACTTTACCATAATCCAGCAGCTCATTGTGCCTGGGCTGTCTCAATGTATGGACCTTAACCAAAAAAGCATTGTTGTTGTTTAACGTGTTTCCATGCCACTCTCTGTTAATAGACCAACCTGAATACCCGCTAAAATCCCTATTCAGATTTATTTTGTTATTGTCATTTTTCTCCTGTGTCATGAAATTGTATGTGCCAAAGAGAACATGAAGATTTATCTTCCAGGATGAGCCCAAACCACAGCTGCTGTAGCACTAGTGAGACCTCAAGTTCCTTAATTACTTTAAAGTCTGGTCTGCTTTTCACTGCAAGAGATATTGCTGAGTCCAGGCACATAGATCAATATGATAATGCAGCCTGAGATTCCATTTAAATGTGCAGAAGAAAATCATTAGAATTTAAGGGATATGGAGTAATGAATAGAATTTTGTTTTGAAATTATTGCATGATCTAAGGCTCCAATCATAATTAAAACAGTATAAAAACTGGTGAACGAGATTGTGTACAGAACCTAAGAGGATGTTCCACCAAAGACAGTCACAACCACTTGCGACTAGTACAAAATAAGAAGTAATCTTGGCATACAATAAATTCTTTAAATCCTTGGAGGACCTTGTTTCACGCAATTGACTTCTTTACTGGGAGCCAGGTGGTATTGAATTTGATGTTGGGTGGTCAACATACACAAATTATTTCCATAATTATCACCTTCTTCAGGGTGTGTTATAAGTACTGACAAAGCCTCCCTTAAAATCTTGTCTGGATAAAATTCAAACTTTAAAAGTCCTTATACCTGATTCAGTAAAGAATAATCATCACAAGTATGACTAAAGGAACAAGTTGGCAAATGAGTGGCAAACTAAACACGCATATCTAAAAGCTGGCCTACAGTATAATAAAGTTGTAGAAAACATTCCAGTCCTTTCAACATTAACATTTATTGTGAACTTAACTGTTGATTAACACGGAGAAAAGCCTCCTCCCTGATACACAAAGATGGTATATAACAAAATCAATACAATTTGCAAATGTTTTAATGCTACTGGTCAAAGGGCATGTTCTTGATTAATGCTAAAGGATTTACATATAATACTCATCACTCCTGTGAGAAATCATGTATGGTTGGCACACGGATGGTTCTACTCACAAGGTAGGTCATTCTTCCTCTCAGTGGATAAAACCGCTAGTTTTGAAAACAATAAAAACTTAAAAAATTCCAAAAGTTATCGGTATGTACAAAGCACTTTTAAAGTCTGAAGTATCTTACTAATTTCACAGCACAGATAAACACGGGTCTCCATGAAAGTTACTAAAACAGGGTATAGCAACTGAACTGGGATGGTTAATATGTACATGGAAAACAAATGCGAGGTGATGCAATTCAATAAAGTTCCTTTTTGATGAGAAATGTGTCCAGTGAGTATGTAAAGGGCATGCTGAGGCCATCAGTTTGATAGTCTGCAGCTATTCAGTAGAGGAAAATCAATAACAGGTCAGCACTATAATTCCATTCCATTCCAAATAGTTCCTCACTGGTTTACTTGGGGGGGGGGGGAAGACGAAGAAAAAGAAGAAAGCAAGAAAGACAGCTTTATTGTGTACTAATAACTTATAAAAGCCAGTGACATACATGTTTGCAGATGCCTTTGCTGAGGGAGGAATTGCAGAAGCATGTAAGTGTGCTTTATGATGTGTGTAAGTGTAAACCATTCAAGATAATGTGAGAGAAAGTAAAGTAATGGTACTTGAAAGGAAACAGTGTGAAAGCATAGATTTCAAAAAAAAAAAAAAAAAAAAAAAAAAAAAAAAAAAAACACTATATGG
>JAYMFT010036691.1:0-15772 GCA_038088735.1 Panulirus argus | reverse complement strand
CTCCGGCCACCCCGTCCGTCACAAGAGTCTTGTTACGGTCCTCTCCCCGGCCAACTCGTCCGTCACAAGAGTCTTGTTACGGACCTCTCCCCGGCCAATTCGTCCGTCACAAGAGTCTTGTTACGGACCTCTCCGGCCAACTCGTCCGTCACAAAAGTCTTGTTACGGATCCCCCCCCCCGGGCCAACCCGTCCGTCACTACCATGTTGTTACGGACCACCCGGGTAAAAACCCTGTGGCGTTGTTGGTTTATAAGGTTCCAAACGTTACGGAGCCGCCCCCCGTCACCTTGGCTGGTAACACACCAGTCCGTCACAATCACATCGTAACGGCCCTCGTCTGCCTTGTTACGAAGTCGTCAGGCAATACACCCGTGTGACAACCGCGCTGTAACAATTTTCGTAACGCCTGGTTACGACGCCGTCAAATCGTTACGGCTGTCGTTACGTCTAACCACGGCGCCGTTACAACAACCCTTCCATCGTAAACATGCCGTCACGCCCTCCAATCTCCAGATCCTATCCCGTCACAAACAGGTCGTTACGACCCTCATAATACCGCTGATACGGTAGGGGGGGGGGGTCAACCCTTTAATCACCAGTGGCGTCACAGTCGTTAACAAGCGTCACATTTCCATCCACGATCTACAATGATCTCTCAGCGTCCTCACAGTAAACGAGGTTGGTCCGCGGTCGTAATATTATTATCACTCTCCCTCGTCAGCAAGAACAGCAGGTCTCCGAGGGCGTCCAATTTACCCCGGCAATAGAAGCGAATTCAACCCGACAGTAGATGTGAACGCTAACATTAACATTCCGAAACTATATATATAACGTAGCCAGGTGAGGGGCGTGGTAAGGTGGGGCACGTGCCCTGTTGCCCCCCCCCCACCCCTCCACCAACGCCCCCTTTGCCCCTGTGGTGCATCCAAAGTATTTCTGTCCCCTTGGGGTGGGTGACATCTTTGTGTCGTGGGGGAGGGGGGAGGAGGGGGTATTTCATTGCCTCCCCACCTGCTCTCCCCGGGGTGGCTAGTCTTAACGCTCCGCCCTATATATCTACGTCGACTCTCCCCAACCTCAATGTCCTGTAAATCACAGCCACACAATATGTTACTGTCTTCCCTCACTTTCATCTCCTCCACTCGTTTGTTACAATTTCCGTGTTACTTCAGCTTCATGCTCTCGTCTCTCACTTCAGTTTACGTCAACCCTCTACCTCTAGCCTGACTTCCCTATCTGCTCAAAGTTTCCTGAAGTCAATCTTGTTGTAGGTGAGTGTCTACGTCAACTTATTTATACCTCACATCCGTACAACACCGTCGAGACAACTTTACTGTCAAACATACCCATCTGTACCCTCAGAGACGGTGACCTCTCCTTTAACACACTCCCCAAAGTACCCAGGATCTTAGCCCCCTGACCCACATTACGACACACTTCAACTCCCTTAGTTCCACCCAAAACCATGTCCACTTGCTGGAATCTGCAACCATTTCCTCCAAAGTTTTCTCCATTCAGATTCACACTCCAACTAACCTGTCTCTCTCCCTTGACAACCTTTAATCCTTATTCTTAATCACATTTACTCTAAAATGTTTCCTTACATAAACTCACCCAAACTCAGAGGCCACCTTCTGCAGTTTCTCATTAAAATCTGCCACCAACACAGTATCACCAGCAAATAATAACAGACTTACCTACTATGAACCCAGCCTAAACATATTGCAGACCTACCAGTCTCTGCAACAACTGCACATTTACCTCACCCATCAACAAATTAAACAACCATGGTCACATCACACCAAAACCCCACCATTACCTGGAACCACTCGCCTTCCTTTTTTCCTGCTCATACACATGCCCTACCCTCTTCATAAACTCCTCACTTCCCCTAAGAGCTTTACTCACCAATATATTTGTAACATTTTCCACAAAGCATACAAATTCTTCTGTTAATTTAACTATTTCTCACATAAATTTTTCAAAGAAAACATCTGATCCACACATCCTCTGAACCCTCACTGTTCTTCTCCAACCTAGTAATGCTCTGTGCATGCCACCACCCTCTCAGTCACCTCCACCCACCACAACTTACCAGGCATACTCAAATTTATTGTCCCCATTCCTTTATACAATGGCAATATCTCTACATATACAGACAGATCGATATGCATATCAGGATTGGTAATGTTAACTTGGAAATCTATTACCATTTTCACCTCTGCACGCTTGGGTGATGAACCCAGGCCTTAAGGATGGCAGTCTAACGGTACGTAGGTCTAATGGCTATGCTACTGTTCTGCCATTCATGTGGCCTAGATTGAACTCCCAGGTTCCCATAGGTGAAAACTGTTTACATTTTTGTATGCAGTATCTATACACAATGTCTCTGTTAATTTTCAGTGGATTAAACCAGGGTATATGAAGCAGCTTGGGAAACCCATGGAAAGGTCTGTGGGGCCTGGTTGTGGTTTTGTTGCATTAAAAATAACAGCTAGACACTGGATGCAAGCGCACACGGCATTTTCTTCATCTGTTCCTGGTGCTAAAGTTGGAAATAGCAAACAAGTATGAGAGAAAGACAACAAGAACATATGGAAGAACTACTCACAAGAAAAATAATTACCACACCTATAAAACACTCCTACCTTTCGAATTGCACATTTCGTAATCTTCATTATTCAAGGTTTCAACCACAGACAGGAATACGGTTATGCCTATGTTAATGTTACTGCACAATTGAATTGTAGCATTTCCAAATTCATCTGTGAGAAAACATATCTAAAAAGAGATGTATGGAAAAACTGGGTTTATGCATAGTCGAATTCAACTAAGTTAGTGCTTCCCCGTTCCAGGATGATGCAAAGGTCCGAATCATGAGAGGAACAAATGGGAAAAGAGAACCACTATACTTACCAGGTTCTGATACAACATAAGAAACGTAGCATGAGCCATCTTTGCGGTCCTTAAAATCAATCTCTGCTTTGCTGGGGCCTTCAACAGAGATAGCTAAAGAACCAGCACCAGCTTCCCGAGTCCACACATTGAATTCATTGGGCATGCTCTGTTCACCTCGTTCTAAGCCTGGACCACCTGCATGCACACGATGAGCACCACCATCCTTCAAGGGACCAACCTGTCGACCAAAAGAGTACATACATGAGATTATTTTGAGAGTAACTCGAAATATGTGTATATTAAATACAGTAGTAAGTGATAATGCTTTGTAAAGTGAGCCTCCACTTGCACATTACCTGAAGAAAGCAAGAGGTATGAATTGAATAATGAACTGGAGTGATTTAGAGTATATGGACTGAGGAGCTGTCAATAGGCAGAACAAGAGCATATGAAATGATCCAAGTAAACCATGAAACATTATATGGGGCCTGGCTGTGGATGGGAATCTCACATTTCATTACATTATATTGGACAGCTAAGGAATGGATATGTGGAATGAGGCCATGTTCATTTGTTCTTGACGCTACCTCATTAAAACAGCATAGGGAGTTACACCTGAAATACAGAAAACAATATTCTAAGTGTACTACTCACCGTGAACTGGAAGGGAGATCCTGGGATGTGCATTTCCTGATACTTGACGGACACAGTGTGGACTCCCAGCTCCTTAGGCACGAAATTGACACCATACAGGCCATCTTCAACCTCACCGATTTCAGCAGCTTCAGTAACACCACCAGGTGAGGTCACAGTTGCTCCCAGATCGAATGGAGAAATGCCAGGAAGTTTGAAGGTGAGGCGGCATTGAGATCCAACCTCAGTGAGCGGAACTGCATCTCTCTGACGCTTGATACGTTCTGTCTGCCTATTTGTGCCTTCACCTGTCACCTGAACAAACAACGTTAATCACAAACTGATGCAAAGAAAAGAGTTCCATTAGTTGTTCTAAAACTATCATTTACATAATTGTTGTTCAGAGTACAATAAACTTTACATCTTTTTAATGAATCCATAACCTGAACAATATACACTATCATGTTTCATTTGTTATTTAAAATGTACCCCTCATTCCTACACAATTAAGTGGAACCAACACTAGTTGTAGCAAAGGATCTCAGTTAACCACAGTCATGAATGGCAAAAAAAGCTAAGCCCGCTTACCTTAGCAGTGAAGGGAGAGCCAGGTACATGGTTGTCAGCAAACTTGAGATTGATGATGTAATATCCAGGTTCCGTGGGTTTGTAGCCAATGGTCAGTGTACCATCTTCATTGTCCTAAAAAGGAAGTAAAATACCAATGTATATGTGAAGCAAGCTTTATACACATTCTGAACACTTAGCAGAATTCACATCTATAACATTTAACTTCATGAACCAAACTTAATACACATTCTCGATACTCAGAAAAGTTCACGTCTATCATATTCATCTTCATGTTACTTTACACCTCACCTTGCACTGAATTTCTGCTTTCGATGGGCCTTCAACAGATAGGGAGAGACCACCATAACCAGCCTCACGAGTGTCAATTGTAAATTGATTCTCCTGGTGGGTTACGGCTTCTGTGAGGGCTTTTCCAGTAATCTGCATGGGAGATGTGGAAAATATATTTTGTGAATAACATAAGCATCAGAATTTTGAGATCTGTCATTACAAATTGGTAATGAAAATACCCACAGACTTCATAGAGACTGTTCATCACCAAGCATATCTTACTTCTCTTACAAGGCCTGTCTAGTAAAGAAATCATTCTCTGCAATACCACAAATGCTGAAGGTAAATGAAAAGATAACAGATCAAAAGAATCACTTGTGACCTACCTTGACCTTTGAAGCATCGCCAACCTCCTTTTCGCCAACTGTGATCTTGAAAGGAGAATTAGCAATGTGTGTGCCCATACGCTTAACAGACACCAAATGCTCACCAACCTCACGGGGTGTGAAGGAAATGCCTGAAAAGAAACATAGCTCATGAAGTAAAAGCAGCAGAAGTGTTTGAACAAAGGGTTTCCTTTAAAATTATATCTGAAAAATGCTAGCAGAATGTGAATGAATTCTATGAAATATTCATGGATTTGGAAAATGATGTGCAGTACATATAAAATGTAGATCATGCAAAAGGTAATATGAATACAAGAGGTTCCCAGTGACAGTGGGCCTGTGTAAGTCATCGAGTAAAATAGGGAGATAGGGTACTTGGTGCATTAAGGGGCATGTAGAAGGAAGTGTCTGTCAGGGCAAAGATTGCTGTTTGTAGGTATCATGTACACAATAATAGCACAATATTGATCCAAGTGTTGAGCCCTAAATGCATAAGAAAGGTAAAGGGTGGACATGGAAATAAAATGCCTGAGGAAAATGTGGTAAGATGAGGTTGATCATTTAAGGAATGACAGTGGAAGAGGTGTTAGTAAAAATACCATCATTGAAATAGTCGACAAAGGCGTGATATGGCTCAGGCATATGAAGAGGATGAGTGAAGGACAATAAGAGAATATACGTGTCTGAAGAAGAGCAAATGGGTGCAGGGGAGACCTAAGATATGATTGGATGGAGTGAAGGAGGCTTTGAAGTATCAATTCTGAACAACTAGAAGCATGCATGGAATAGAATTGACTGAACTGATTTTGCAAGTGACTAGAATAATCAAAGAATTGAGATAAATCAGATTTAAGATAAAATGAGAAACCTTTGGAGTCCCTACAATAGAGGAAAAGTGATGAAGGTAAGACATGATAACTATAAAGGTTTCTCAGGTGGCATTACATTGACTTGATCTTCCAAAGGGACCGTAATGTCACAATTAAGGTCATAAATGGATGTGGAACACAGGGGGTCTTTAAACGGATGTGAGCAAATACTGGTGAATGTGGAAGAGTTGAAAGATGAAGTGGTAAATGATGAAAGAATCTAAAATTCTAAACTCCATGAAAAATATTTGAGGATAAGAAAGGGTGTCCCAAAAGTGCACAGCTCCCTTTTCAAATGCAAGGTCAATTATAAACTGATAAATGTACTCTCTCACAGACACACACATTGGACATGGGGAAAAAAATTCTGGGGTTGTAGGCAGTCATAAGAAGACAACTTCCTTAATGAACCAATAATTATCTTTTGGGTAGGGAAGAAGGGATGCATGTCAGAGATAATTTTCCAAACTCAGCATGTCAACAGTGGTGTCCTGAAGGGCTTTGTTCTTTGGCTACTGTCATTCAATATATATGTAAATGAATTGAAAGAGGGACTTTCATCACACCTAAACATTTTTACAGATGATGCTACTCTTACAAAGGAAATATAGAGTTTTCAAGGCTATACTTACCAAAGTAGAAGCTGGAAGCCTCCAATAATGGTTACATGTATGGATAATGAAATTCAGTTAAAAGTAATGAAGGTGGGAAAAAACGAAGAGGTCCGATTTTCATCATCAGCTTACTAGAAAAGCAGTGTATATTTATCTATTCATAACTACCCAAAGACTATTATCTATGAATGAGACAGGATGTTACCCAGGATCTCTTATTAAAAGTTCCTACAGCCAAAGGCTGCACTACTTCAAGTAGCAGGGTAATATAGGCTCCTGTGTAATGATAAGATGTTTGACAACACTGCACTTCCAATGATACAGCACTCTGAGGTGTCTTTTCATCCATGGTATACCTCTTTGAAGGCAGAGACCATAACACCTACTGAATGCACTTTCATTTACATACATGTCAATAATAACGTTGACAATATTGTAAATATATGTGAAAAATTAAAATACGAGACCATTTTAACTTACCAAGGTGTCCATTAGGGAGCTTCTTGAGGAAGCATGGTTCTTCCAGTCCAGATGGAGCCTGGATGGATGCATTGAGGCTCTTTATGTCAGAATCAGCAACCTTGCCAGGAAGGCTCACTTCAGACTGGGAGCCCACACTGATCTGATTCCTCTTACGGCCCTCACCAGTGATCTTGACTGAATACGGGGATCCCTTGATGTGCTTATCAGCAAACTTTACAGATACCTTGTACTCTCCAGGTGCAGTGGGCAGGTAAGACACAGAGACAGTGCCATCCTTGTTGTCATGACAGGAGATCTCGGCCTTGCTAGATCCCTCCACCGCCAGTGACAGGCCCCCTGTATATCAATACACAAGAAGCACACATGCATGCCATTAGCAATATGATAATTCAAGATCTGCTGTACTTTAATTATTTTGTAAATCATTATTTGGATATTCAAAACTGTTTACTTTTTATCTTTTCATCTAAAAAATTTAGTTTCATTATTCTTATTCAATTCTCTAGGTCTTAAATGTAAAGTCTATGTAGACTTTGAAACTTCTAACATAATGAAATCAAAATACTTAAAGGATGATATGACCAGTTAGAACTGTGGGTTAATTTCTACTTAATTAATATGAGTATGGAGGAACTGTTAATAAATGTTATGATATTCTGTTATCACATAAAACTGCAATGCATCACCACATAATATTAGGCAGTTATCTAGTACCTTCATTATTCATGTATGGTAATATCTAATTTCATGGGTTATGTTCATCTAGGAGTCTGCAATTGTTAAAAGAAATAACTACACAAATATCTAGAAAACTGGAAAATCTGTAGGAGAGCTCCATTATGTAAAGTTACCAAGGCAAAAAGCTTCAACTTATCAACATTCCTGAAGCAGAGCCAAACAAATCCTTAGGCAGTGACCACAGCTGAGCTCAAATTGGCTCACCACATATGTCCTTACTAAGTGCCTTGACTTGGGAATGTGCTAATAATTTTGCGAAGCATGCACCTTAATGCGAGTGTGTAAAAAATTATCACTGCTGCCATTTCTCAAAAAATTTACATAATAACAAACATGAAAGACTGAGACAAACTGATGATGCTATATACTGGCCAAAGGTGAAGTCAAGAAATTATTTTGTAAAAAAGTGAAATTTAAAAAACATTCGAGGTAAAAGCTCTTAAAATAATGCCTGTTGTCAAAAGTTTACAGCACACTGCTGAAAGATGGCACCAATGACAAACTTTTAAAGAAAGACTACAAGACAAAATCTAATACAAAAAAATTGTGACATGACAGCTGAAGTTCATAATACTGAAGTTCAAAAGTCCATATGGCCCAAGAACCCTTACAGTTTTTGACTTAAGAGATTGTCATTCTTACCGTCACACAAAAAGCTATAATATTATCAAACTACATCAGGATGTTCCTGGATGACAAACTAGTTGAACAGTACAGTGGAAATCCAGCAATTTATGATA
This sequence comes from Panulirus argus, assembly GCA_038088735.1. Taxonomy (NCBI): domain Eukaryota; kingdom Metazoa; phylum Arthropoda; class Malacostraca; order Decapoda; family Palinuridae; genus Panulirus; species Panulirus argus. The sequence continues at coordinate 7,548 of JAYMFT010036691.1, read as the reverse complement.
TCAAGAGGCAATATTATTACATCTAGAGTTTCCGTACTGGCAGCAGAAAAAGCAGGCCATGGCTAAGTATACACCACTACACAGAGTGAGGTTAGCAAAGCCTGAAAAAGTGGAATATAATTGGCTCATGTTTACTTCTGGTTCCCCTTTGAGTGAAAAGGCCACACACTTTCACCATTCATAAGTATCAGTACGTAATTTTTGGGAGTCCACACACTGCTTGTTCCCTTGGGGTTCAGATTTTTGAGCTTTGGCTGTACATGGTTTTTAATTTAGATATTCGTCAAAGACTACAGTCCTACTCGCATTCCATTTCAACCCTTATGACCAAAAAAATACTGGAGATTTGTTTCTCTAGTAGCAAACCAGACACTATGTTAATGCATGCATTGAAAAAGTAGAATCTATCCTCCATAAACTTTTAGACTGTAAGCATGAGCTATACAATTCTATCTAATTCTATCTTCCCTGTGACAGCTCATTTGAATCTTTGTCATCATTCTATGATTACGTGAATGATTAAATGACAAACAATAATCTATCAGTTTCCAAACAGTGCAAAGAGTTAGGTTTTCAGCCTCCTTTACCTTCCTAAAATTCAGGTTTTGTGAAATATTCAGCTTAGCTGTCCAAGGGAAGGCAGTTTCCCAACTGTATCAGAAGTGGTCAGTTAGTTGTGTAACAATTCAATGGAATCTATACTTTATTTGTGAAGCATCCAAATCATAAAAATAAATGAACACTATAAAAAGACCATATGTACTTACTCTAAAACACTAGAATAATACAAAAGATAAACTGCTAACTTAAAAGTAGAGCTCATATGAAGGAAAGAAAAGGAAAAGCTGGTACAATGAAAGATAAAGCCTTACAGAAAAGTGAGCAAGTTCTGACAAGAAAAAACAAATATAGATTTAACGACAAAATTTAAAAACCTGTATGCAGACCTTCATTTATTCCCATTTGTGGCTTGAAAATAAGACAACAGTGATGTGTCTCCCTTCACATGTCATTTTATGTTAAAAGAAACATACCATACTATTTTGTAAAAACAAATTTCACATAAGAAATTTGGAGAACAACATCAAAAGCTTCTCCTATTGATCAAAAAAGGGAAAGATATTCTTTGCTCTCATCTCTAAGTGAGCACAGTAGTTAATATGAGAAAATTACCATTAAAAATGTCTGACATACGTATATTACAATCAACGAGGTACACTATAAGGCAACATCAATGAATGTGTAATTTTGAACATATCAAACATTATTGATGAATATTACTGTAACAGTTCAAAATCTATTTCTGTGGAGTACGACATTACAGAAGCAAAATGTTATTTGAAATGCAATATCATGAGAAATGGATGGAGCCACACAGACACTTTCACTGAATGTAAAAGCTGTGGCAAAGGTTCACATGCATATCTATGGTTACAAAAATGCCAGTTTAATATTCCAAAGGTTATACTGGGGTTAAAAGGATCTGGATATATACTGGCATAATTCATGAGGTTTTATTAATCCATGGAAGCCACCTGTTTATCATTTACTTATCAAAATCTAATAATTTCAAGATATCAAATTTGGTCTCTTCATTCAATTAAAATTATAAAATATTCTTTAAAGTATGGTATGCTGCAAACAAAGCTTCAGGTATTAAGAAGAGTATGTGCATAATGTTTTACTATACTTCTAAGGCTCCAAAACTATTAATGGTGAATAAACTGCTAAAGAAATAATTCATGCCTAGCAGTCTACTTCTGATCCATCTATTACAAGTCATATACATTAGTTAAACAGGAAGGCTTCAGCAAATGCCATTTTAAGATAATTGCAAAAAAGGGGCAACGACTGGTATGCAATAGCAGCAACAATACAATCTCAGTGAATGTTCAGGGACTTTGTGAGGTTGTACCTTCAAGAGGGCATGGCTGGGTGCCTGAAGATACCATATGTCTTTTACAGAATAAAGGGAAAGCAGATGAAGGTCTTAAGTGGAGAATATAGGACTCATGTTGGTGTGTCTTTTAACACCCATTACCAAGTACCGCCATCAGGTAGGTGACCTCACATCAAAGGATGTAGGAGAGAAGAAGAAACCAGATAAAGACCCTACCACGTAGTGTGGAGCTACCTGCACCAGCATCCTTGGTAGAGATGGTAAAGTTGCATGGTTCGCCAGTGATTCCATGTACTAGGCCACTACCATAGGCCGTCACATACCCAGAGGTAATGGAGTCCACATGGAATTTGAAGGGTGATCCTTAGGAGAAAAAGAAAAATATTAATGTGAATTTCTCAAGAAAATTTTGTGGGGTTAAGAAAAGCATTATCAAGAAAAAAACGCAAGGCTAACACTTCCTCAGACTTCTACTTCCCAATTCTTTATCTTTTTACCACTTCCTTATTACTTATGTACCACAATCTCTTGCTGTTGCTTCAATTCAACCTCTTTCATGGGAAGGCATTACCTACCCCTGTAATTTAGCCAGTCAAAATAATTACACCAAATAATGTGGCAGTCAGTTCTGACAAATTTGTAAATCACAGTCTCTCTCAGGCACATAATGATGCAAGATTAAGTCTAGTAATGGTAGCATAAAATGAGATAGCAAAATTTGATATTTTTTTCTTTACGTGAAGGTTGTGGATGTAGAAGCTAATGTCTTGAACAAAAGAATTAAGAATATGACATAAGATGAAAATAAAATGATTCCAACCCTGCACGTGTTCCGAGTTGTACTTGACATGCAGTTCATGAAGGCCTTCCTCACGTGGTGAGTAGCGCACAGACACAGTGCCATCACGGTTGTCCTCAATCACCGGAAGATCTAATACTCCAGATGGCATCCTGACCTCAGCTGAAAAAGTAAAAATATTGTTTCAAACATACCCTAACTCAGATGGTCTCTCACTACCATGGTTTCTTTGTTAATCTTTATTGCCTAGTCATAAATAACGTTTCTGCCATGCAGTGCCATCAACATTCTCATTCTCTTCAAACTCTATTATCCAACACCTAAACTTATAATTTTTCCTTCTCCTTTTTGCATCTTTCCTCATATCCAACTTCCAATGCAGTAATTCTCTCTCTCTCTCTCTCTCTCTCTCTCTTTTGCCCAAGTTGATGTCTTTTCTGTCTGCATCATATACATGAGGGTTACTGGCATTCAATCTACAAAACCAAATTCTCTCCACCTCACATAAAACACATGATATTTAACTCGATTCCTCATTCTTAACTGTAGGTTTTCCCCTGGTGAGTGCTACATGTTGGCACTGCTTAATTACGAGATCTCTGGTCCTCTCTCGTCATCTTACCTGTGACGTGACCCCCAGTAGTGGGAAGTGGGATATTATGAAGTTCAACTGGGCGGTAGTTGCTGGAGCTGGGAGAAGACTGGAGACCGTTGACTTTGGTCTGCGTCTGGCGGTACTCCTCCTCGGACTGTGCCTGTTGAGAAAAATGGTTTGTTAAAGAAATCATAATTTCTTAAAAAGGAAATTCCTGTACAGAATGAAAATTTCTTTTGGTAAAATTGATTCTGATGATTTTGGAAGCTTTTACGGTTTTAATGTGAAGGAAGCACATGAGACAGGAATAAGTTGAGACTCTTTTGCCGTGACCATCTCAGTGATGAGAGTTCCTGCAATGAACATCAGATAGATAAATAGATAGATTATGCTTAAGATGTGGTACTGTAAGATTTATGGATCATCCTTTGAACATATAGCAAAATTTTGGTTTACATCTCATCACCATTATTTCAGATTCAAAAAATGCTTAATTATACTTTCCTCCTTGCTAAAATGCATGACACTGTTTTGCTTTCATGGATACATGATATTCAAGACTGTTATTTACTCATATTTGCTCTCACAATTCAATTAAACAGTACAGGTTGCCAATAAAAAATCCAGCAACCTGGGGACCTCATGGCTGCCGGATTTTCTATTTTTCCGGGAAATTGATTGATTGCCTCCTGATACTATATATGTTGTATTTATTGTAACAGAAAATGGTTACAGTACTTTAAAGAAAGAAAATTAAACACTAAATGAAAAGCAGATGAACTTTTAATGTTGAACAACTAAATGAAATGGTTTGGGTGCTGTAGATACAGTACTCTACTGGTAACATGCTGGACTTATAGCACAGTTCTGAAGGATTTTCAATTAGTTTTGTACACAATAGTAAAAGTTAAATACAGGTAGCGGTGGGTTGTCAGGATCATCATCTTCATCACTAACTGGAACAACAGCATCCTTCAAAGTCTTGAACCCGGTAATATTTAATCTGTGCTCACCATGCAAGTACAGACCAGACAGAGATTCATGCCGGAAAACTGATGGAACGGGAATAACGATTGCAGGATTTTTTTTTTTTGGCAACCTGTAGTTATAATCACTGGAGCAATTATAATAATTCTGGCTTTACATTCATTTAAATGTCTCATCGATTTTCTTTGTGAAATGGGTTTGAGTAACATATCTCATGTTCTAAATGTAACAAATCATGATATACGTTTACTGTCAAACAACTCTCAAAACCTGGCAAAGCCAGAGTCTGTGTTACAGTCTTTTCTACAGAATATGATAAAACTTGTAAATATCACATTTCAAAAGCATTAAAGATGAAACAAACATACTAGTGCAACATATACCTAGGGTTTAATAATTTTGTACATTTCACTCCAGAAAAAGTGTCATTTACTAAAACCCGCAGTGAGGAGCTACAGAATGATTCATGCATGTGGCAGCTGAATCACACAATGTTTTATCGTTTGGGCTTCCAAATGAGGTGTTCACTTTCATGTCCCTGGCTTATTTGGACAAGAGGGCAGGGCAGGGCTGGGCGGGGCGGGACGGGACTGTCGCCCCCACACCCTAAGCACCTTCCTAGGCTGCGCCTGAGAAGACGAGAGAGAGAGAGAGGGAGAGAGAGAGAGATGGAGAGCAAATGTGTGAAACTCTCAGATGGTTAACTGCTGCTGCTAGGCTCAAACATGCAACCTTCAGTGACCTTACTCCTACCACTTCCAGCCTCTCTCTCTCTCTCTCTCTCTCTCATCACTAGACATGCAACCTTCTGTGACCTTACTTACTTACTTACTTACTCCCCCCTTCCCCCCTCTCTAAGATGACACGAGCGGCTGAACCACATTTAAACTGGCTGCTCGACGGAATCGCCCCCATCATGGGGACGATGTACAACAATTTGCTAACCGCATCTGACGCCTGACTCTGTACCAAGTATAAGATAAACAGTTTTATGTTCTCGGTTCTGGCAAACTGAATGATGCCAGCTGTCTGCCTCTCTCTCTCTCTCTCTCTCTCTCTCTCTCTCTCTCTCTCTCTCTCTCTCTCTCTCTTTGTGTCCCCCTTCAAGTGCTTTGACTATTTGTTTGCTTTAGTATTCGACCAAAAGCAGACACACACACACACACACAAACACTTGGATTAAGCTGCTGTGTCTTACATAAAGAACACTCTACACACATACAAGGGCACGAGACGGGGCAATATAGGATTTACTAACAAAAAAAAAAAAAACTGTCCAACGCAAATCATAATCATACACACACACAGAGTCAGTGTGGAGGAGAAGGCAGGATCAATTGACTGGGGCAAGCCAGGAATTTAAAGAGCGGTGCTGATGCACTAGTTGCGCGGGCGTGGTAGGGGAGGAGGAGAACACCACACACACACATACACACACACACTCTCCACGCCCGCCATCACCTACCGCTGGTTCCACGCCCGCGCACGCCCCCACACGCCCTCCGGCATATGCCTTTACCGTACAATGCTTACGTCAGACACAACTGCGACCGACATATAATACTCTACAGATCCGTAGAGCTAAAGTATGAATTACCAACGAGTTAAGTTGTTTTTTTTTTTAAGTTAGGCGAATCGTCAATCGATTCAACAATTACCTTTTGATACACAGACAGATTACAGGCACACGGTATACCTCAATCAAGGCACCAGTGCAGGAGAGTAAGCCTCGTACTCTCTGTTAACGCGAATTCCTGTTCATTTGTGAACAGAGTTCAGGCCATACATACAGGCCCGTGTTGCATCCAAGACCCTACAAATGCTATCTTGTCGCTATTTTACCGACAGTTTCCATCTGCGACGCGCGCTACGCGTCCAGTTTGTGATCGTGTTTTGTCTCCTGGTGATTCGATCTCCTTTGCTTCAAACCATTCCTTCCTAAGGGGACAATTTATACTTGTTACAGCCTTTGGGCGCAGAGGCCTAGCAGAGTGTAAACAATAGCGTTGTGCCTCAAAGTCACCAACCGCATGCCATCTTTCAATCCACAGCTACATTCTATTCTCTCTCTCTCTCTCTCTCTCTCTCTCTCTCTATCAACGTCCGACATTCTTTTTTTTCCTTTCCGTATTATAACAGCCTGGGGGGAATACACCACTTACATTTCTCTAGTTCAGCGTACACCTAGCGCTACTTACAAAGATGTTCTGTTAAAGTAGAATACTCTCACAGCATCTTGCCTAAAAGTGCTATTACGAAGAGCGACTCCCGTCTAATTATGCCCCCAAGCGGTGTTAATTACCGCCCCCCCTCCCTCCCCCTTGTGTAAATTACTCATCTGGCGCCTCGTGTGGCGAGTTTATTGCTCTAAGGGATTCCTTATGCTAATTAGCGGGCCTCGTTACCGACGGCGAATGACGACACCCCGCACAAAACCTGGCCATATTTGGGGTGTTCTTAAATTACGCCGCCCGACGGGAGGTTAACACATATCCGGAATGTGTCTGTGTGTGTGTGTGTGTGTCTGTCTGTCTGGGTGAGTGTAAACTCTGGCTGTGTCCTTCAGAGGCTTTCTTCAACGGAGGAAATGTGTGGTGGTGGTGGGGGGGGGGAGGAGACAGGCATGTCCTCTCTCTCTCTCTCTCTCCTCCTACCCTCTTGAGAGAGATAGTGAGTGAGTGAGTGAGAGAGAGAGAGAGAGAGGGAGAGGCTCGCACCTTATACCAGGGGGGCCAGTTGAAGTACGTGTGGGTGTACTCCCACGGCCTGAACGGGAACGTGACGCCGCTCCTCCCCTCCGGCTGGAGGAACGTGATCCTCCTGCTGTAGGAGACGTCCCGGCCGCCCGCGTCCTTCCCGCGGCGCCCGTGCCGACCGCGATGGGCGGCGGCGGCGGTGGTGGCAGTGGTGTGGGCGGCGGCGGAGGCGTCGCCATAGCCCAGGTGGTTCCAGCAAGTCTGGCGGCTGTAGTTCCTCCGCTGGCCGCCAGGGTGCTTCGTAGTCACGCATATGTTCACCATATTTACGATATTATTTTTTTTCCTTTTCTCGATCGCGCGGGACAAGTTTATGCTAACGATCGTAACGCATCGTCACACAGCCGTCACAGGGCACCTCTGGAGTCTTCAGTTTTAGTTTTCTAAAAAGAAAATCTGATTCCATGAAGTTGAAAAGTAAATGAGGTTGCCTCCTTTTTTCTTGGAAAACGACGAGAGGAACACAAACTGCCGTAAATATTCTCGTGTATAAATATATATATATATATAT
>JAYMFT010036680.1:0-15772 GCA_038088735.1 Panulirus argus | reverse complement strand
CTTTTCCAAACTCAGTCACCAACTTTTGCAGTTTCTCACTCGAATCAACCACCAGTGCTGTATCATCCGCGAACAACTGACTCACTTCCCAGACCCTCTCCTCCCCAACAGACTACATACTCGCCCCTCTCTCCAAAACTCTTGCATTTACCTTCCTAACCACCCCATCCATATATAAATTAAACAACCATGGGGACATTACACACCCGTGACACAAACCGACCTTCACTGGGAACCAGTCAGTCACTCTCTTCTTTTCCTACTCGTACACATGCCTTGCACTTTTGATTAAAACTTCTCACTGCCTCCAGCAGTTTACCTCCCACACCATATATTCTTAAGACCTTCCACAAAGCCTCCCTATGAACCCTATCATATATCTTCTCCAGATCCACAAATGCTACATACAAATCCATCTGTTTATCTAAGTATTTCCCACATACATTCCTCAAAGGAATCATTGGATCCATGTATCCTCTACCACTTCTAAAACCACACTGCTCCTCCCCAATCTGGTGTTCTGTACATGCTTTCACTCTCTGAATCAATACTTTCCCATATGATTTCCCAGGAATACTCAACAAATTTATACATCTATAGTTTGAACACTCACCTTTATCCCCTTTTCCTTTGTACAGTGGCACTATACATGCATTCCGCCAGTCCTCAGGCACTTCACCACGACCCATACATACATTGAATATTCCTACCAACCAATCAGAAACACAGTCACCCCCTTTCTTGATAAAGTCAACTGCAATGCCATCTAATCATGCCGCCTTGCTGCATTTCATCTCTCGCAAGGCTTTCACCACTTCTCTTTCCACCACACCACTCTCCCTGACTCTGACACTTTGCACCCCACCCCTACCAATACACCCTATATCTGCCAGTCTATCATCAAACACATTCAGTAATCCTTCAAAATACTCACTCCATCCCCTCCTCACTCCATCATTTATCAAGTGTAATTTGAGTTTTGTCATAGGAGTGAGCTTTTTGTACTGCATGTTACCCTGTCTTGTTAACTCTTCCATATACTGTACTGTACACATTTTTGCCATTCTTTTTGTGAATACCTAAATAATTTAGTTCTTGCATTAGATAAGAACCAATTGAAATGCGTAAAAAAATTTTGTGCAAAAAAACAACTCACTGTATCATTCTCCAAGATTTAAATTAATGTTTTAAGAGGTGATGCTAGCTTCACTGGGATTGCAAGCATTCCAGTTTTATGTAGCACTTCAAATTCTGCACTTTCTTTCATTGTTATTTTTCTGAATATGAGTCATTTTTAGTTACAGCATTACCTTGGAACATACTGAAGTAAAGTGTGTAGAAAAAGTATATGAAAATTAGAATTAGCTTTATCATTTACCAATTGTAGTTTCAATTTTTTGAATGGAAGGCTTTCATGAGTTCGCAAGAATTCCAAATCTTTCTCCTATGTTCTAGTGATTGTGTTGTTTATTATTGATTTATGCATTTGGTAAGAACCTACTGAAGAGAACTGTGTAGAAATAATGTTTGTAAAATATGAGTAACTGTACTTTTCACAGATTATAACTAGATGTTTTGAACTGATGTATGCAAGCCAAGTACAAATTCTGTCATAGCTATTTTTTCTTACATTTTTCTGAATGTGAAGTTGATCATTAATTCATTCATTAAATAAGAACTTGAAAAGAACTGTGCAGAAAATATGTACAAAAAATTAATTAGTACATCATTTACTGAATGTAATTTGAATATTGTTGGTTACTTAGTACAGCCCAACAAATTGCTGTACTCTGTGGGGTACTAATGATAGCGATAATGATTTTGTGGATGTTGAGCTGTTATTATAAGAACTTGGTTTTGATCATAACAATGAGAAATTAACCTTGATTATGATAGACAGGAAATAAGGATGATATATTGTTGAACATTGTGCCTTGAAAGCTGTTCCAGAGATTTTCACACTGAAAAGTTTCTGACATTGTGCTGTGACTAAAAGCAGTGAACATTGTGAATGATGTATATATCTGAAATCTTTGTTAACACACAATATATAAGTGATCTGAAAATTTGTAAATGACTTGTGGGTGAAACTTATATTGTAGAGTGGAACATTCTACATAATTTTTATGTATTATTCATTGCCCCCCCCCCCCTCTCTCTCTCTCTCTCTCTCTCTCTCTCTCTCTCTCTCTCTCTCTCTCTCTTTTCTTTTCCCAAATATCTTCAGAAATGTGAAGTTTTGTGACTATGAAATAAAGACAAATATATGTACGATTGATGTGACTAAGTGGTTGGGGTTGCTGATCACTGTCAGCCTCCAGGGTAACCTGGACAAACTCCAAAGTTGGACTGATGAACGGACATTGAGATTCAATATGAGTAAGTACAAGTTGATGAGGATGGAACATAGTGAAGAAGGCCTTGGTATGATTATTACCAAGCAAGACAAAAATTACTGGAATCTGAATGTGAAAGAGATCTAGGAGTTGACATTGTGCCTAATTTATCTTCTGTGCAATACTGTAAGAGATTTGTGAAAGAGGCTAACTCTTTTTTTGCAAATATAAGAATCGCATTCAGGTAATGGACAAGGACATGTTTACAAACTTATCCACTACATATATCAGAACAAAATTGGAATATGCCTTAGAAGTCTGTTCACTGCACTCAAAGAAGCACAAAGATCTGATTTAGAGGGAACAGAGTAGAGGAACCAGGATGCTCAAATTAAAGGGAATTGAGTTACAACATGAGGCTAAGGGCTGCAAAGGTGCCTGTCATGAAAAAGAGAAGAGAGGGGAGACCAAATGACTGCCTTTAAGGTTCTAAATCAGCTTGTTTTCTTAGAAAGGATGATAAGAAGTGCTGGTGGATGGTGGGAGTAAACTAACCAATGAGGCAGTAAATGTTGGCAGTTTTCAGAGGTTTAAAAGGCTAATTGATGGCATTGAAAGTTTAGATGAGGTTGCAGTGTGTAGAAATCTTCCATTGCACTGTACAAATTGGTGATTACAGTTAACACAATGCCCAGCTGGTATGTGAGGTTCGAATGTCTTTTAGAACCAAATAAGGTTAGTTTACCTTTTTTTAACGATATTTCCTGTTAATTGTTAGGACTACAATATATTAAGGTACAGGATAACACATGCATGACTGTAAATAGAAGACATAAAATTTTTTGTTTATTTGAATGTATGCCAGCAAGGAAGATGCAGAATTATCAAGTCAGAAATAATATATGAGAAGCTCTAAAACAAGACATAAGGCAAAGACATAGGAGTGTCCTGCAGAAGAGTTGAAAGGATTATTTACTGTAAGGGATAGAGTGAATTGGAATGATATGGTATGTAGGGAACAATATGCTGTCTATTGGTTGAACTAGGCCATTTGAAACAGTCAGGGGAAACCACAGAAAGGTCTGTGGAGCCTGGTTGTGGATAGGGGGATCTGGTTTCAGTGCATTATATGTGACATCAAGTGTGTTTGTTAGTGAATGGGTTCATTTCTTTGTTCTTGGCGTTACCTCACTGACAAAGGGAATAGCAAACGTGTTAAAAAAAGGAGAGAAAAAAGAAACATACATAGAGCAGCTACAGAAACATTTAAAAGAAAACTAGAAATATGGTTTGGGTCAGACCCAGATAAGTTACATTTACTGCTCTACGAAACTGCACTATGTATAGTAATTCAACTAGCAAGACATGCAGTGAGTGTTATACACTAGCTCTGCCATTCTGGTAATATCTCGTCGTAGGTAGAGATACTCATAGGCTGGTACTCTCTCCCTCCATTTCTGACATATAGATCATCTTAGTCTATCTTTCTTTGCTTATCCCCTCCATATGTCTAGGCCATTGCAGTGCATATTAGTCTGCTTTCTCAATCAGAGTGCACTTTCTAGCACACCTCTCTCACATTCTTACTCCTTACATGATCAACTTGCCTCATACCACGTATGGTCTTCAGTTATTTTATTTCCAACACATGCATTAATGACAGTGATATTGATGGTGATGTTAGTAATAGTATTGATTATAATTTTTGATTCTCTTCTTTCACCATTTCATATTAATTTTACTATGTTTTTGATTTTATCATCAATTCCTGGTGTTTTTTCATTTTTTATTGCCTCTTGGTTTCCATATTTTAACACTCTTTAATAGACATCTGTTGGTTATTAATATTGTTAAATGAGTTTTATCAAATGGCCCATTTAATTATAATACTTCACCTAACTTGAAATAATGTGAAAATTTTGACTCATGTTGGTGCAATATGTAACATAACTAATGCACAATGCAGCAGATCCTAGGGAACTCACCATAGAATTTCTTCAAACCTTTTCCTCAGCTTCATACAGTTTGTTTGATAATCTGAGTTCTGTAGTGGTATCACCACACATGAAACATAAACATACTCTAGTCCTCATCACTAACTGAAAGTTTTCACGCATGTTACAATCATCTCTGCTGGACATGAGAAGAATGGTTGGTGTGTGTATGTCATGCTTTTTTTCTGCTACTAGTGTGAGAAATTAATAATTTTCTATTTTTCTGTCTATCTATATATATGATGCCCATTCCCTCTGGGAACTTCCATCAAGTGGGTGGCCTCAACAAATGAGTCTCCTCTTGTCCTTATATACATTCCTTGGTTGCATACACCATTCCACACATTCTTCCTCCATTTCTCTCCCTTCTGTACTCTTCCACTCTATTTCCTTATGTCACAGGGGGTCTTCCTCTCACACCAACCCCTTTAATCTTACTCGTACATGCTCTCCTTGTTAATTCCCTGTCTTGCATTCTTTCCACATGCCCAAACCACCTCAAAATATTACATTTCACCCACTTTACTATCCACAATTCACTTCCTTTGAATTCCTTGCCTAACCAAATCCCTCATACACCCCCTCATCACTCTCCAGTCCATGTAGTCACACAACAAGCTCCTCTCAAATAGCTCATTTACAGAGCCTAGATTCTTAAACTCTGTGACTCATTCCGTGTCCATGTTATGGCTGCATAGGTCAGGTTTGGGAGGACTGTGCTGTCCCTTAGTCTGTTCTTCACTTCCATACTTAAACCTCTAACTTCATTAACTCCTACCCAGTATTGCCCATTCCTTTATCTCATTTTCCATATCACCAAACCTACCCAAGATTTTGCCTAAATACTTAAATTTTCTTGGCTCTTTCAGTCTTTCTCCCCCCATATCAGTTTAGTTTACTTCTTTCACACTATGGGGCTTTGCAAAATTTATAGTTTAACTTTGTTTCCCTTTGAATACCAATTCTTAACTTTCACTTACATTTACCTTCATTCGCCTATGCCTACACACATCATAAAACACACTTACAACCTTCTGCAAATCCTCTTCAATCTCAGCAAAAAATAAAGTTCATCTGCAAACAGGCTTGTCACTAGCCACCATACTTTACCACCCCACTCCATCCCTGCACCCCCTTTCCCTAGTTTTTCCTTCATCTTTCTTATCATTCCATCCTATATATATATATTGAAAGGCCATATTGACATCACACAGTCCTGCTTCATACCCACATGTATACAGAAACTTTTGCTCATTTCTCTATCCACTCTTTCTCATGCATTTTTTACAACTCTGTAGAAGGCTTTCACACCATCTAGCAGTTGTTCCCCTACCCACATCTCTTAAGTACATTCCATAAAGGAATCCACTCGACTCTGTCATACGCTTTCTCCAGATCCATAAAAGCTGCATGTACCTTTTTACCATTCTCTAGATACTTTTCCACAGTTATTTTCATTATATAAATGTATGAACACATCCCCTACTTTTTCTAAAGCCCCCTTCCTCCTCACTTATTCTGCATTCAAGCTCTTCCATCACTGTCAGTCAACACTTGCATACATTTTTCATGGCATACTTAACAGATTTTATTCCCTATAATTGCCACACACATCCTTAGCACCTTTTTCTTTGGATAAAAGAACAATAATAGCTTTCACCCAATCCACAGGCATAATTTTCTGTTTTAATATTTTCATATTTTCTCCATACTTCAATGTTTCAGCTGTAATCTCATCCACTTCAGGTGCCTTTTCTACTGTCAACCTCATTATCTACCTTTTTACCTCACTTCTTGCTATAGGACCCTACATTTGTATCATTTGTTTTCCATTCTTCATACCCATGCATGCAACAACTGCTGTGTAAGCTACTCCCACATTCATCAGTTTTTCAAAATACTCATTCCATCTTTCTTTCACTTCCTTCTGTTGATTCAGCAGCTCTCTTACTTTCCACATCATCACTTCCACTCTTACATCCATCTCTCTCCTTTTTCATGTCCTTCCAGTAGAGTTTATATTTTCCTTAAACTATTCACTTGACTTCCATCTAAATTTTCATCTACCCTTTCTTTGCATTCCTCTATTAGCTTCTTAACATTCTGCTATACATCTTATATTCTTCCCTCTTTCTTTGTTGAACTTCCATTAGTACATACCTTTCAAGCAGTCTACCATCTTCCTTTTTCTTCTCTTCTACAACATTTTCAGTCTCTTCCATTCACCACACAGTTTTACCCTTTTCTTCTCATATCTTACAGCCTTATATCCAGCTGCTAATTCTACAACCTTTATCGGTCTTTCTCTAAACATTTTAAACACCTCATTCACACATGACTTCATCCCTACACTTACTGCACTTCCATTGGAACTTTCGGTCACCCTTCTTTCATACTCCTTGCATTCTTTCTGATTCATCTTTTTACTGGTCAACACTTTTTTTACTTCTCAATTCCTATTTACACCATATTTCCATTTCTCCCAGATCTTCACCCCACAAGAATTGCAGAATCCTCTCACAAGTCTAGCAGCCAGCCAAGCCTTTCTCAGCCTTTCATCCACTTTCATGTAGTCAGTCAAACTTCTTTGTTCTTCTCATCTGTCATTTCTCATCCATGTATACCTGTGGATCATCTTGTGCTGAAGAAAGGTGTTTGCAAGGAATATATTCCTCTGAGCATAGACATCCACAGGATGATTTCCATTCTCACTTACTCCAAGCACCCCCTTTTACCATTTATCTTGCCAATTTCATCACATCCCACCTTTGCATTCATATCTCCCATTACACCCACCTTTCTCTCCTTTTCAAAACCATTTATACAATTATTCAAATTTTTCCAGAAACACTTCATTTTATCTTTATCTTATGCAGTTTTCATATTCACAAGCATTTATACACATACCCATCATACTTCACAATTCCAGACTTTTCTTTAACTCGCACTATTCTTGATCCATTCCATCCTTGCTCTGTAACACCCTCCAATACTCTTGGTGGTAGCACAATTACATATCCTTCCTTCTTTCTTCCCTGATGATTTTCATTCATTCCCATCCATGCCACTCATTCTATGCCCTTTCACAACCTGCATTCATTATTTCTATGATACGGATTTCCCTAATTCCTTGCACATCCAAACTATAACTTTTAAATTTTCGTGCGAGCTCCATCATTTTACACTCGCTAGTCATACCATTTAGAACCATCACACTCAGTTGTGCATCCCCTTTACTACCTGGCATAACTAGTGGACTCCAGTGCTGCTGCTTAGCCTTTAGTGCCTCATCCTTGATAGGCCACTGGCAGGAGACAACTCTAGCACAGTGTTTCCAAGAGGCATTGGGGCTCTCATATTGTCCAAAATTACAAAACCACAGCACACCTTAAGTGTTTATCTGTTTGAAAACAAACTACTATTGCCTTGGTGGAGGTGGGCATTGCCTCCCCCTTCTATTACACCCCAAGGATGTAATAACAAGGTCACAACAAGAAGGTTAGGTGAGACTTGGATTCTCCGGAAAGCTAAAGTATCCTCTTGAGGCACTGAAATTTAAACTTTTCCCAATTTTCAAGCCCCTACCAAAGTAGCAGTAGCACCTTACCTCATTGGTTATGATGTGCCATTGCTCAATAATTTTCATGCTCAAGATACTCTTACTCCTGTTAGATATGTAAGAGATACACGAATGCTTATGATTGTCAGATGAATTTTGTGCTTGTCAGTCATCAATCATGTATAAGATGAATAATCATTATTTATATGGTGTTCTGTCCCTTGCTCTATATAGGAAAAATCAAAATCATTTTATATTTGATGTTTTCACTTGTATTAGTTATGAGACAGAGTTGTCATGATCGTGGTGTTCTTATTCCTGCTATACAAGGTGAACCATTTGCTATGCTTGAGTTGCTCTTACTCGTATAGATGTGAGAGATGATATGTTGCCATATTTCTGGCATGCTTTTCCTTGTAGACACTTAACATATTAAGGCCCTCTGCACCTTCATCTGGTTGCTCCTGTGGACAGTTTTTTTTAAGATAATTTATGATATGATATTTTTCCAAAATCATATCACCCTAGCAGCCAGCAATTTCTAGCCAGTTAAGGAAATAGGTGAATTATTTGCAGATGTGTAGGGGTTTAGTTCTTGTGCCCCTGGCAACTTCCTTGGCATGTCTACAGAAAGACTGGACTGCCATTTAGCAAATTTGTATGGGGGTTAGTTGTTGTGCCCCAGGCAACTTCCTTGGCATGTCTACAGAAAGACAGGGCTGCCTTTTTATAGTACAGAAGTGAGAGATAAACAAATGTCATGCTTTTTTTGCTATCACTCCCTTTAGATGCGAGAGAGTTGAAGAGTTACGCATTTGATGCTCTCACCTTTGCAACATAAGATGAACAGTTGCCATGCATGTGTACTCTTACATATGTAGACAAGTGATAAGTAAACATTTGCTTTGCATGTGTTGCTCCTACTCCTACTGGCAAGAGAAAGATGAAAGGGTGCTGTGCTTGTGGTGCTTCCAGTGCAAATAGTTTCCCTGATTTCATGCTTGTAGAGCTCTGTATTTCCATGATGTGTGTACGAGATAGTAATTTTTGAGTTTGCTGGAATTGGGTGCAATAGGACTGATGTGGCTTTCAGAGCTGAAAATTCAGCAGTTGTCTGTTACACAGTTACAGTATTTAGTTGATATATCACGGTGAAAGCACTTCTTCATACATCAAAACATATTTATGATTATTATTGGACCAAAAGCTCCATGGATTAAGTTCTCTTTCTTCAAAGGTTAAGAATAAAGTATAGTAAAAATTTTATACAATTATGCTGACTGGTTTGGTTTTAGAAATACTATACTCTTCCAAATACTGTTTCATACTGATAATTTGAATATTTTATTATTTTTGTGATCCACATGTACATGAAATTTTTGGTTTATTATTAAATAAAATCTTTGTGTATAAGCTACCGCATGGGCCACCCAAGTGTACATCCAAGAGTATTGAATTTGAAATACATGGTACATTAATGAATTGGATAATTGCTAGCTGTGTTGTAGCCATGCCTGGTCACTGTGCTTATTTTTATTGTTGTGTCACCATCTGTTGTGCTATAGTTTGCTCACTGTTTTTGTTTGTACAATAGACTTACTTTTCATCTTTGTGTTTGAGTATTTTGTTTTCTTAGATTTTCATAGATCCTTCTTAATTTTACTTCCGTCACAGTGAGTCATAGCCATAACTATATATGATTTATTTTTGAAATATTATTTATACATGGGCAGGTCTTCGTAAGAAGAATGTCTCTCCTGGTATGGGTGGGATTACTGGTGGTGATGACCACCACACACGCAACCCAGAGCTTTTTAGTGCTGGGGATGCCACTGTTCGTCATGTGCTGGAGGGCCATGACCGAGGTGTTAACTGGGCTGCGTTCCATCCTACTCTTCCATTGGTCATATCAGGCTCTGATGATCGTCAAGTCAAACTGTGGAGAATGAATGATTGCAAAGTAAGTTGATTTTAAGGATGATCTGCACTTCCATGTTAGTGTACTATATATGATAAATGTATATTTTAACATAAATACACACTTTCTGACTAGGAATCCCCTATATCTGTATGGGGCTCCAGCACACATCTAGATACTCCAGCATGAGCCTTCGAGTAGGGTTAGCATTCCCTGCTCGGCCCCTTCTTCTGTTCCATCTTTTAGAAATTGAACTACGAGAAGGGAAGGGATATAGATATGGTAAAGTATCAGTGTTGTGTGATGTTGGTGTGGTTTTTAAATGTTAAGTGGATAGGGCATTACATGAGAAAAAGATAAGGTGATTGTGGTAATTGCCTATTTGTACTGTGCAGGAGGAAAGCTTTACGTTTATGGTGCCTCATCTCTTGTACCTTCTCTTCTATCATACAACCTTTCAAATTTATGTATGGGGTGTATTAATCATGTCCTTGGTCATTCTGTTCCATTAACCCACCACTCTTATACTCTAAAGTATTTCTTTACTTCCTTTTTAGCATGTTTTTACTTGATTTTGTGTTATGTCCCTTGGTTGCTCCATCTCTAAAGCTCTTGAAGAACTGTTCTCTGTTCACATCATCACTTTGTTTTAAAAACTTGAAGATTGTGATCAGGTCACCCCTCACATTGCTCTCTTTTAGGGTGGGTAAATTTAAAGCCTTTTAGTCTTTTTCTTTAACTTATATCTTTTAATTCCTATACCATCTTTGTTGCCTTCCTCAAAACCTTCTTTATTGTCTTTTTGTGCTTCTTTAGGTGTTGTGACCACACCTGAGAAGCATATTCTACTTTTGGCTTGATATAGGATATGAATAGTTTGCTAGATATATCCTGCATATTCTTAAAGGCTATTCTGATATTTCCTAGCAGACATTGTGTCTTCCTAACTATTCTTCTAAAATGGTATGATGTGTGCTCCCAAGTCCTTTTCACACACAGAATCCTGATGCTTATTTCATGCTAGATAATAATCATATCAAGGCCATCTTTTGCTTTGATCCATCCTCATTACTTTGCATTTGCTTGAGTTGAGTTTCATCAACCATGTTTTAAACCAACTTTGGAATTAGTTTAGGTCCCATTGTGATCTGGTATAATTCTCATTTTTCACATCGAACATCTACATGTATATTCAGGCATGTCATTTACATAGATCAAGAAGAATATAGTCCCAAAACTGAACCTTGTGGTACTCCACTGGTCCCCTCATCCCCTGTGGAAAAGGTGGTGTGTCACAGACCATGGGGAAACAGAATGGGAGCTTTCACAGTTACTGTATGCAGGTAAAGCAGTTGCATTTGTTATATAAGAGGAAGAATTGGAAAGAATGGTGGCCTGGTTTGATGATATTTATTGGAGGAAGATGATGAAAGTGAATGTGAATGAAAGTAAGATTTGAGTTTTTGAAAGGGAAAGAAGATCAGACTGTAAGTTCAGTTTGCTTCATGAAAAAGAGGAAGTGATATAGGATTGAAATTTTTTGGGAATAAAGTTGAGTAGAGCTTGTAGTGGGAAGACTGAAGTTGCAAGGGAGAGAAGTTGGAGTTGTACTCTAATCTCTGGTGTATTATGGAAAAAAAAATCATGCATGGTGTTTGTTTGGGAACCTAAGTTGCTCGAAAATGTACTTTTCCTTCCACTGATGTATGGCTGTGAAACTCAGGTTTGTGTAGGTCAGGATAAAAGAGCAGTGGAGATGGATAATTTGTGAAGTATAGTTGGAATTAGGGGATGAATAGAACAGAGACTGAAGAGATGCGAGAAAGTTTTGATGGGAAAAAGTAATTTGAAAGTTGCATGGATGAAAGTCCTTTAGGGTAGTATAGTTATGTAGAATGTATAGCAGATAATAGGTTGGTCAAGAAGATATGCAGTAATATGGTAGAAGGTACAAGAAGAGGTAGACTGCAGAAGAGATGCAGTGAGAGAATCAATTAGGGTTAGAGTTATTTCAAATGATGTTAGAGTAATGATTAGGAACTGGATGCAGTGGAAGAATTTTGTGTGTGAAGATGGTGTGATTGAAGACTTTATCTTACTTGAATGAAATTTATGTGTAAAGTGAAAAAGGTAGTAATAGTCGGTAGGAACATTAGGTAGGAGCCTTTGCGAACACTGCACTAGAGTTGCCCTCAGCCAGTGGCCTGTTAAGGGTGAGACACTAAAGGCTAAGTAGTGGCACTGGAGTCCACTAGTTATTCCCGTGGCCACCCCCATGAGGAAGTTCTAGTTGGAACAGGTGTCAGAGATATAGATAGATAGAATAGTGAAATAAATAAGAGGCACTTTTGTTAATGTGGAATTCCGGTTTTCACTTTCATGCATTGGATGTGGATTGAAGATGTGTGTGTGAATGGAATAGATAAGATAGACAGATAGCATCATTACAATAAGTATTAATAGATATGACTGAGAAGTAACTGATTTGTATTTGCATGTGTGGGATTTATTTTACTAATTAAGAGTATGTTTGAAAACATATAACCCCTGGTTGTTCCCCCTCATATAGGCATGGGAAGTAGATACCTGCCGCGGTCACTACAACAATGTGTCATGTGTGATGTTCCACCCAAGACAAGAGTTGATTCTTTCCAACTCTGAGGACAAGTCCATTCGCGTGTGGGACATGGCAAAGAGAATATGCCTCCACACATTCCGTCGAGAACATGATCGATTCTGGGTCCTGGCTGCACATCCATCACTCAACCTTTTTGCTGCTGGTCATGATAGTGGCATGATCATCTTCAAGGTAGGAACACTGGCTATGGTAGTTGAGGTTTAGGCACTGCTGATGTGAGATCAACTTGCTGCATTCAGATACAAGATCTCCAGGAGCTGTCGTATTTAATCTGGTTTGCTTTGAGTTTTGTTCATTTGCAGTGATATGCTCTGGCTCTTTGTTACACTGATTGCCTTAGGAGGAGGTTGGTCATTGGCATGGTTTAGTCACAGCATGGTCATGTCATATCATGGTCGTTACCATAGTTCAGGTAGTTGGATCATAAGGTTTCTTCTTTTGAATAATTTATTGTCGTAAGAAATATTTAGTGTATTATTAGTTTGTATAGTTCTGATGAATTTTAGTAGGCTTGTAATATCAGCTGTATGACATTAACCACTTTTACCACATTGAATTGATTTTTGTTGTGGTTTAGTGTTGTAATGTGAATTACAGTATATTTAAGCTCATTTTTTCTGTAGAGATAATAAGTAGGTATTCAAATGAACCATCTCTTTTAGTGCATGAAGCTGGCAGCTATTATAATTTGATTTTGACTGTATTTTTAGAATATAGTGATGATGAATGATAAATAGTCAAGATTTAATGATTGATATTTTCTTTTGCAGCTGGAACGAGAGAGACCTGCTTATGCACTGCATGGCAACCTTCTGTATTATGTTAAGGAACGTTTTCTACGTCGGCTTGACTTAACCAAAAATAAGTAAGTGCTTTTGGCTTAGAATTTGATATATCCTTTTACACAATTTCTTCTCTCACGTAAATGAGATAATATCAGAAACAGACAAACAACAGCTTAATCTGCCATATCCACTCTCAAGCTTTTATGTACTGTGTTCTGAAAACAGAGCATACCATACACCAAACCACACAGAGTAATCCAAGGTTTATGTTGGCCACTTATATGCCCAATGGCAGCACATTATCCTCAGTATACCATATCAGTCCAATTCACCCTGTTGAATGCATGTTTCTCACCCTCCTGAATATTCAGATCCTGATATTCCAAAGCCTCCTTTACTCTATACCATCATCATCTTCATGGTCATCCCCTACCCCTTCCTACCTTCGCTTTTAACATGTAGATCTAGTTCTTTCTTTGCATATACTCTCCATGTGTCTCAGCGATTTCAGCACACCCTGTACCCTTTTCAGCTCTCCCAGTCAGATTGCACTTTTTGCCCCACCTTTCTTGCACTCTTTTGAAGACATGAAAGAAAATGTATTAAACTTGAAAGGCTCTCAGTCAGGAAGTTACAGTGTTGTTAAATCATCAAGAATACCATGGAACATGTTGAAAAACAAATCCGACAAAAAATATAGGACAGCCCAACCAGGAAGCTAGAATGATTATTCAGTGTATTGTCAGAAGTAATAAACATGCATGGAATAGCTACAGAAACATTTGAAAGAAAGCATGACATTTGGTTGAAATCAGTCCCAGGTGAACCAAAAATTGATAATTACATAATGCAGGTGGCAGCTGAGAAGAATATTCATATATATCAAGCAAGACGTGTGGCGAGCACTTTGTGATAGCCTTGCCATTTTTGTCTAATTCTCATTGTGGATACTTGTAGATGAGTAGGTACACTATTAATGTCACTTTCAGGTATAGAATGCATCTGTACTTTGCAGGAAATCCTCAGAAAGGGATCCTGCGCTAGAAATGTAGGTATATTCAGCATTTCGCAAGGTCCCACAAGCTAAGATGCAACATCCATACTAAAGACACAGAACTCTTACTTCTTAACTGCCCTGTTTGACTGTGCACAGACATGCACACATCACATCACATCTCAATAGTTGGTTCCTCTTGCCCCATTTGAATTGCAGGAGCCAATAAAGGAGGATCCTGGGATGGAACATGAAAGGTGAAGGTATTAATTTATGGATTTTTTCATACAAGGTCACAGTTTCCCATGTTGCAAGGCAGTGCCATGACCAGATGAAAAAGAGCCTTAATGCTCACATCCACTCTAACTGTCAAGTACAATGCACCAAAACTAGAGTCCCCCATTCACCACGAAGCCGTACAGACTTTTCTGTTGTTCATATGCCCAGGTTTAGCTTATTGATAGCAAGTATCCCCCTGCACACAATATTGCTCCAGTTCATTTTGTCCTATTCATGCTTCGCAGCCTCCTGCACGTTCAGGTGTCAATCACTTTAAGTATCATTCACTTCTTCCTTCCATCTCCTGCTCAGTGTTCCTATTCTCCTTGTTCCTTCCACATCAGACATATACCCCTTTAGGTCAGACTTCTCTTCACTTACAATCAACCTGTCTCTCTTGATAGCTAAACAAAATAACCTTTCTTTTATTTGTATTAACTCTCAACTTTCTTCTTTCACACACTCTCAGACTCAGTAAGCAGCATCTGCATTGTTACTTAAATCTGCCACCAGAGCCATGTCAGCAAACAGCAGCTGACTTATCTTTAACAGTTAGAGGATTATCATGTATTGTGATTGTTTCACAGATCATTTCACAAGAAATCTGAAACATATGCAATGAATATTTTAAAAGAAAAATGGCAGAAGTCACTGTTTAGTGTTTGCAAAAACTATTTTCTGCCCCTCAGAGGTAATACATAGTCAGTCAGAGGAAATCTTTGTTCATCTAGTCACTGAGACTAGTGTTTCTCATGATGTCAGTACCAGCATCTTGCCTCAGTGTGCCTTAAGCTATCTAAAGGGAATGATGTTCTTTCTTTACTCTTCTAGGCTGCAATTCCATTTTAGGAATTTCGTACCTGCATGCTGCATTTATTCCACCTGTGCTTCAAGATGGTTGACTCTTACCTTTCTAAGGAGGAGAAAGCACAAATTCTTGCCTGGAAGCAAGAATGTTGATTCAGTTTCCCTCTTCAGTAGGTATTACTGTGGTTTATGCTCCCAAGAACTGGCTGCTTGCGTGCACCCACCACTAGTTAAACCATGCAATACTCGGCAAGCTGCTGTATCACATGTTTACTATGTGGCCGTTGGCCCCTAGTCCCCGGCGTCATGGGGTGCTAAGAATCTCCGGGTTTCAGCCTGACTCTACTGCCAGTGAGAGGTAGGGCTCTAGCAGTAGTAGTACAGTCCCCTCCCACGACTCTCCCCTCTCTGTGAGACCTTCCTCTTTTTCTATTCACTATACCAACATTCGTGGTCTCTCTA
>JAYMFT010036669.1:0-15772 GCA_038088735.1 Panulirus argus | reverse complement strand
TCTCTCTCTCTCTCTCTCTCTCTCTCTCTCTCTCTCTTTCTCACACACACACACAACGCGTCTTAAGACCCTTCCCTTTCCTTCAGCATCCCATCCTGTTGAAAAATTGGAGTAGAATACCTCAGCCATAAAGATCTCCGCTCGTCTGTTTCTCCCGAGGCAAGTGAGACCACAGAAGCATGAGCAGTGTTGATCTTTACTTGCACGCTCGGCTGACTCTCGCCTCGATATGAACGTAACTTGCGGCTCCTCTCTTGTGCCAGTTACTAGATGTGTGCGACGCATATGGATTCAGAATAAAAGCCCACTCTCCGGCCCCCCCACAAGTGACGCAATTTTCTTACTGGTGAACCACCCAAGGACACTAAAGGCTCTCATCACTTCCAAAGTATCGTCTTAGCAACCTTAACCTAAACCTACGTTTTGAAATCATCCTCAAACAAGATAGCTTTACATATCTTTATACACGGTCTCATAGAGTACTTAATATCTCATAAGGAGGTTATATAGTATTATATTGTTAATCTACATCGTACGAACCGGCATTATTATTTCGTAGTCTTAAAAGACACATTATTAAACCTCTGTCTAACTATAAATTCATCCCGAAGCAATGCATGATATGACAGCTTAGTGACTTATCCTTGCGAAGAGGTTAGTCTAGTACGTCACCCTGGTGCAGCACCACTTCAAATTACTAGGCTTTGCAATACAATCTTAAGTAATGCTGCTCTTTGTAAGAGACTAGGCTGTATAGTACAGTACTAGGTAATCCAGTAGTAGGTAATGCTGCTCCAGGGGCACGTAGTATAGTAACTGGTGAATACCTCCTAGGTGAACTTCTTGTTCTTGTGAATAAAATGAGTTTACTGTGCCGGAGCTTTACATATTATTGTAATGCAGAACTTAGTTAATATACCCAGGAGCAGCGCTACTTAATGCGTCATTGCTTAATATTGGAATACATATTCTGGTTGGCTTATTTTGGAAGAACATTACCTAACACTGTATTAAATAGCCTAGGCAGCGTTACGTAATACTATGTTACATAGATTACCAAATGGCACGTATCATAGTCGGCAAATCTTCCCGACGTTCCTTAATCACACGTGTAACCCACCTTGAAGAAACCGAACGTCATTTAAGTTATTGGCACTTTGCCCCACCCCATTAGTATGTGCGATTTGATATTTAATTTGTGTATGTTAGTTTAGAAACTGTTTTCAGCGTGGTATGGCCGTTGGCGCTCCAGGCGTATGTGCTCCTTTGTAGAACATATAAGGAAACTACATTCGGCCTGCTGGTCCATACGAGGCAACTTCTGTTTACGCCCGGCCAATAAGAGTTTTGTATTTATGTAACATACATCTCAAACTTCCCTAACGCGTTTGCATTGATGAACTCACGTGGTAACTTGTTTTTATTCGATTGCTACTCTCAATCCATGCCAGTATTTACCAGTTTCTTGACTGGATGTAAATTTCTCTCGTTTTAATCTATTGTTGTGTGTTCTCTGTATGTGGTTAGTGCATTAACTTTGTCTGCCTTAGTTAACCTAATTTTTATTTTCATTCTGCAGATTTTCGCTTCGAATATTTTGTTCCATTAAGTCACTCTACAGCTTAATCGCTCGGCCTGAGCCACACCCGCCATTTAAGAGCACTTTCAGTTTTAAATGCAAGCCGTCACTGAATTATCAAATCGTAACAGATTTTCTCAGTAATACACTAGAAATCTGTTGCAGTTGACGAGACTGAAAATGAATGTTTGCAGTTTTCGTTAGCCAACATTGCACAGAATTGCCAATATGTGGAGCAAACACACCGTAGCCCTGGACCCATCGGGAATTTGATTAGTGCGAAATTTCGTGTAGTGCCTGAGGAAGAATTCTTATACATTTTCTTCAGGATTCTTTATACGTTATCTGTCTAAATCGGTCATCATTATGTGTACACGTCATGTTTTTGATTGACCTTATAAGAACGACGTTACGACCCTTGAGTATGTTGTCCTGGCCTTCGATGTCTTGACCCTTAAGAATGAAATCAGAGGCCAGTCAGTCATATACCCGAAAGTCGGTGGTATCGTTGTTGTGCTCCTGGGTCGTACCGTTGTGCTAAAGAGATCGTGTCCTCGCGCCCAAGGGTTAACCTGTAAAGATGTCCATAGTCGGTGCCCGACTGGTCACGAATGCTGACTGATCGTTTGCTACTATCTAGCTCCTGATGCAAAACTTACAAATTAAAGATGTACAGGTCGGTCATGGTGAATAAAACATTTTTCCACTTTCGGCCAGTATTAAATTCTCGCTCGCCAAGTTTCGTGTTATATATATACTTGTGGTCCCTGTGTTAGAATGCAAATGCTGATTCACTTTGCCTTCAGAATGTGTATTCCGATTTTGAGTGTGCATTGTAATGCCGGACAATCCTGTAAATATCTCTTGGTTTGCGGTCATGCATCTGGTTGAGGCTTTGTGTATAGCTTCAGGGGAAGTGTTGTAAAATACAGCTGCCAGTCTTGTTCATGTCAATAATACGTCAGCGCAATATGTTAGGGACTGGGGAACCGGACCCCTGCTTTGCTCGGGGGAGGAGGGTGGGGGATGGTTGGGGGTCCTCTTACTTGCTGCGCCCTGATTCAGCCGAGACCTGACCTTAACCCAGACCTGAGTCACCTCCACTGCCCAACATTCTCTCTCAGGTCTTTCCTAATCTACTATCCAACACCATTATCTGTCTATTTCTGTGTTAATGTGATCATTATCATACATCCCATCCCAGCAAAGTTCGTATAACCTGTATCGTATATTTTTTTTTTCTACCTGCATCTTATCCTGACCTATATTTTTATCTATATGCTCCCATAACCTCCATCCTATTCTTCACCCATACCCTTTGGCTTGCCTCCGTCGCACCCTAACCTACCTTCCAACACCTTCCCCTCATTTCCGCACTAATCCATTTGTAACTCCCCATCCTGGTCAGAAAAATTCCATGTGATAAATTCATTAACGATCACTGGTGGCTAACAGTAGTAACGATGAAGTAATCATACTAGAGGGTGATGGTTGCAAGAGCTAGCGATGATGCATGGTAACGAGGCGAGGGAAGATGGTTAGTGCGAATGGTTTGCTGCTGATGTTCAGGAACGCAGCGTAGCTATTTAACCGCATACTTCAACATCTGCTGCTACCCGGTTGGCATCTAGAGATGGCTTAGGACTGTATACAGGATTGCGAATGATAGTTTCAGCAACTCGTCTGAGCCAGGCATCCTTGGGGAATGCGAACTCAAAAACTGCTTGGTCTCAGCTGGTATGCATATATTACAACTGTGTGAAGTTGATATTGTAATAACTTGAGTCTGTCTTTGAATATGGTAATGAGTTTTCCTAGGATGCTTGTTCTGTTGGCTGTATTATATTGAAAGAATTATCTAACATTTTCCTTGGCACTTTGGCTTCTTGTAGTATTATGGGGCACATTCTGCAGTGCTTCTCATTCTGATAAGGATTCCCTGTAACCCGTTGATTTCAGGCCAGTCCTTACAGCATATTTTATGTGTAGTGTGTTGCATCTTAGTTTAAATGCATGTTGATAGAGGTACTTTCAATGTCCTTTAAGCTAGGATATGTAAAGAGACGTGAAAATCAGTAGCAATGGTTCATTTTCTATTTTGCTTGTTCCAATGAATGTAAAGAGTGATGCTAGTACAGCAACGTCCGGCCAAGTTGAAAGAGTAGGCTGTGCTTATAGTCTTGAGTGGTGTCATCGTTGTTCTGGGAGTCCGTCTGTTTCCAGTTTCTTAATAGCCACGTTCTCGCATCTCTCGCTGATGCAATAAGTTGCTTCTTCTCATTAAAACTGAGGTTTCTCCGTACACACAGTCACGCCGCCAGTATCTTAACTACACATCTCTCCCAAGTTATGGCGGAGCACGACGTTATTATATTCGTTATGATATATGAAGTTCCTCTGTAGAGTGGCTAAGTTATTTCTGCCGTCTTATTTTCAGTGGCCCGTTGCTAAACTTGGTTGATGTTCGCAGATTTTTCTTTACGTAAGACACGGACTGTTTTAATAATTCTTGCTTTGGTAAAAAGTTTGTTCTTTGGAGCTGTGATAAATTTAACGCTCTTTTGGGGGCTGAGTTGGCGCTGAACTGCTTCAGTATGCGCGTCTCTTTCGATGATACTTGGAACTAGTCTGGAAGATTATGATGCAATTGGCTTACAAAGGCGAGCCCTTAAGGAAGAGAGGGGAATGCTTACCCATACAAAATGCCATTCACCTGATCCCATGATTTTAAAACAGGCTGTTTTAGAAGTTCGTGTACCAAGAATAAATAAAGTTACTGTATCCACTTTCGAGTAAAAATGCTGGCAGGAAAGACCATGGTTTGGTAAGGTTAGGCTATCAAAGCAAGGGGCTCAAAAATGTAGATGCCAGATTAATAAACGGCAAAAGTCCGAAAGTGTCGTATTTTCCTACTGCTACTACTAGTAATAATAGTAATACTAAAACTGATGTACCAGGATTGTGTTTTAGCGTGGACCAGTAAGACTACCCACATTTACAGCAACTTGTTAGGTAAGATCAGCTTTGAGAGAAACCCGTCCGCTTTGTTCCAACTCTCACTGATTTAAATTTCATATATTTTATTCATCACGAAGAGAAGTCTAATAATATCTTAGTGTGCATAAAAGAAATATCTTTTTAAGAGGCTAATGATAATAGAAAATGGTATAAAGACTGAAGGGATTATATTATAAAAATGCTTTAGTTATATTAATGAGCAGCTGATGCCTCTTAATTAATTCATTAAATGCTGTCAGTTCCTCCGTTTCTCAAAAAGGACGCTGATAATAGCATTTTTACTAGAAATAGATAAGAAAATTTGTCTGATAGGAAATAATTTTTAAGTTACTGTACTACTTTAATTTTGTATCTGATTACAAATCCCGTTGTTGTCTTCTTTCTGTATGATTTGTCGTTTGTAAAAATAGAATCACGATAAAAGTGTTTGTCATCACTAAATTTACGTTCGATATTGCTTGTACCTCTTTGTCTGTTTGGTGACCTGAACATCACTGCGGTACGACCCTTGAGTATGTGATGGCCTGTCCCCTGACATGACCCTTAATGGTTAGATTAAAGGTTACACCATGAAACCAAAGGGTCATACTGTCGTGCTTAAGGGTCGTAACTTCGTGCTTGTGGTTAAATATATATCAACTGCCACATTCGTTTGCACCCGGGGAAGGTCATGCTGAGGTCCACACCAACATTCAGACATACAGAACGAGTGCGGTCGTTGAGCTTGTTGTACTAGGTTAACTGCGAATTTGTTACTCGATAGTCCCAAAGCGAGTGAAACCCACATAATTTACGAGTGTGAGATGACAGTTAATTTGCATATTTCATCTTGAGACCTGATTTAAGTTATCAAAGCATTGGGAACATGGTACACAGTACATGCAAATGGTTCACACAGTTTGTCAGCGATGAGAGGAATGAACTCAACCGTACAGGAATGAAAAGGATAGGAGGATTTTTGCGACCACTGGAACGAATTTGTATTGATGTGACTAATGGAAAATATGTCACTTTTATTGCCAACCAGTACATTCTTTTACCACAGAAATTGCTGCACACCTGGTTTCAAAACACGGCAATTAACTTAATTAAAGAAGGCATTGACATTACTGTGATATGCGTTGCCCGATGCAGATTTTTCCCCTTGGATCATTGTGTTTAAACTTCTACAGTTACTCTAGCGAAATGACAGATTTGATAAAACTGTCAGTTGCTGTCATTGATAAGGACGACCACACCGGAGGCTTGTTCAAGCTGAGTGATCGTGTTGTGTATAGGACGACCACACCCATGGGTTTGTTTAAAGCTGAGTAGTCGTGTTGCATTTAAAACTTAGAGCGAATTTTTAAGGTTGACTTGTTACGTTGAGGACGACAAGCAAAGACTTGCTTCTAAGGCGACATCCAGACGCCTGTGGAAGCTGAATTGTTGCATAATTTTCAAAAGTACCTCGGATTAGGTTCATCAGAATATACAAGTTTAGTCAACGGCCAGCTAGGCTGTGTTTGGTTGTTGTCTCGCTGGTTAGAAGAGAAAGAGAAAAAAGTGGGCTACTGGTGGTGAAACATCCTCACCCTAGGGGTTCGTGGCGTTAGCTAATCACCGAGAGTCGAGGAGTTAGCAGCTGATCACCAGGGTTCATGGCGTTAGCAACATGATAACCTGGTCCTCCACACAAACCGCAAGGATACTCATCTTCTACAGCCGGAGGGGATCTTACGCTTACAGCCAAGAGGAAGTTTACGAAAACTGGCTATAATATATATATATATATATATATATGTGTGTGTGTGTGTGTGTGTGAAGTTTATGTAAGCTTTTTCTAATGTTATGGAGTTAAACTTTTTTTCTTGTAATTTCTACTAGTTTATCTTAGATTAATTTGGAGTCAATCTGGTCGGTGATTTATATATACTACATTGGGTTAATTCCGTGTTTATATGAAGATTACGCGAGATTTACTCGGTTCTATTTTATGTTGATCATGCTGAATGTATCCAGGGTTTACTTGGGATTCAGTATTCTAGGACTCAACAGCAATTGAGAGTGTTAAGTACACGTTAGAGGTGACGGAATGTAATACAGTACTGTACTAGCACATGGAAAGCTCATTAGGCCTATCAGTGAGGGCCACGTCCCCAGACATGGATACCGCTGGTGGAACTCGGGCCAAGTTACAGACTGTAGGCCGGGTGGCTGGGCCTGTCACAGCTGTGGCGCATGATCTACGCCCAAGTTGGTCCCCCATTCATCTACCAACCAGAGGAAGGGAGAACAGCTGGGTTGGCTCAGCGCCCACGTCTGCCGGCGCCAGGGATCGAACCCCAGCCAGTGAACTAAAAGTTATGAATGCTAACCATGGCACTGCTCCTCCGTCAAAGATAATGAATGTTGATTTTTATTGTTTTATTGGTAAAACAAAAATAAGATAAAACAAACATTGAAATATGTAAAACGCACCGTATTTTGTATACATTCCAGTACAAGAATTAGGGAGTAAAAACGATCGACTTTTAGTTGTTATAACGGTCAAATTTTTAACTCCCTGAGCACGATGTTACGACCTATGTGCTGATCCTTAAGGAAGAAAGGACAAGAGGACCAACCATTTTGTTCAAGATCGCACCATCGTGTTCAAGGATTATACCATTGTGGTCAAGGAGCATTTTTTTTTTTTTTTGTAATATTACTCACGGGTTTTCATGAAAATGTTGTGTTGACTGTGGTACCTTTTTTCTTTTAAACTTTCTTGAGGGTAGTTTGAAGACGCTTGAGTCATACAACTCTTCAAATGACCTACCAACGTGAGGTGCATGTCGCAGCGAGCTGGGCTGCGCATCACGTCCACTGACCGCAGCGAGAGGCTCGGCAACGCCATCTTTCTTGCCCCTCCTCCACTTTGTTACCATCTGCTAGCAGTCCTAATATTCTTCTCCCTGAACCCCGTCTCCCTTCTCTTTCCACCATCTCTCTACCCCTTTAATTGGCAATTTTCACGACCAGGAACTAGAGGAAATTACATTCCCACGTAAACATACGCAAGAAGACCACTCGATGAGTATTTCTTTTTTTTATTGCATCGGTTTCTTCCCAGAAACGAAAGACACCAAGCGAAGCCCTGAGCCTAGCATTTATTATTAACGTAACTTTGGTCCTGGCCAATCTGCAGTTGGTAAAGATAAAATATGTATACTGGCCGAAAAAGCTGGGTAGAAAAATGGCCTTGAGCGGTTCTATTGTGTATCAAGACGGGTTTTGTAATGCCGCCAGAAAAATACGTTCCGGAATTTTATGCCGAGTTGCTTTTTGATGGTACAGAAAGTCACTCGGGAATTATTTACTTATGCGTTCTCTTAATCTCTTATTCTGCTTTCAACACTCAGTTCGTTGCACAGAGGCTGTCAGCTAACGTGTTGATCTGTGTTGGTTAGCTAGCGTAGCATGTTTTCAGTTGAGCCAGGCTGGCATGGGAATCCTCACAATGAAACGCCTTTCCTCCCTTTCCCCCTAGAGCCCGTTGACCTGGCGTGGGCGTCGACCTTGCGTTAGACATGTTTGCACTGCGGGAGTGTACCATGGCGTTAAACAATCCAGCTGAGGTCATGCATGCGGTGACAGCATTACAATAGCATTCTTATGTTGCGGGTAGCAACGTGGTACAGAAGAGTAGTACAATATTAGACAATCAGTGGTCGCTGTAATATCAGTTTTGAAGTTTGCTGATTAGACTGACTGTGTGTTGTTTAAAGAAGGGATGGATCTTCTGTTAAAGTCGGAATCTAGCCAGCCGTTATAAATAAAAAATCAACGTGCAATGAGTAAAACGCTTCTAAGTCTTGCAAGTTATTAAATGTTTAGTAAATGTTTAGCTATGAAGTTTTCCGGTAGGATTTACAAGTAAGCTCGTTTATTTTTATTTATATTTTATGTTACTTTTTTAGATAAACTTCTTTGGTAAGCCTTCATGAAAGATGCAGAATACCCCTTGCTACTGGCGGGAAAACCAAGGTGAAGATGCTCTTCCCGGTCCGGTGAGTTCATTGTGCTGGTTGTGTTGCCGTCGGCTGTATGCAAGGCAGCTGCTGCGTTGCTGATGTCGACGAATGTTTTTTCTGAGATAATCTCCGTGAAGCAGAGTGGCTAGCGTAATGCCTGTGTGTATCAGTACAGGCAAGCAGTGCAGCAGTACCGACAGAAGCACTGGCTAGAGAGAAACAACAGCAACGGCTGAGTTAGGCACGGCCATGAAAACAATTGATAGCATCAGCAGCAGTAGTGGGAGGTGTAGGTGGTTCAGTCCGTGCGGTGAAGCCATCGTCAAGCAGAGGAACATTTTTCTCCTTCACGACTCAAGTTTTTGCCCCCTGCCTGAGCCAATGCCGGGCTTCAGCAGCGAGTCCAGGATGTGATAGGAGCGGCCACTCGCTTCACCTCACGTGAGCACGTTCCTCGTCCCTGGCAGCCAAGGAAACACGTCACTTGTCTCTTCATTTGCAGGTTGCTTGAAATCGTATATATATATATATATATATATATATATATATATATATATATATATTCATTTTTACTGTGTTGTTTATAGTAAAAGTGACTGAAAGACTGTGTACCACTAATCGGCTCCTTACCTGACGTTGACTGCCGCACCGAGCGTGAAGTTGCCAGTATTTGGCTTTAGCAGAAAAGTTATTTAAGGAGACTTGGAAAGTAGGGAAGTTTACCTTAAGACGGCTTTACGGGTGAAAGGGGGCGTCATAAAGCGGGAAGAAGATGAGGGAAGCTGTCACGAAAGGAGTTGAATGGAGAAGTAGGAAGAAAAATGCGAGGGTGGCGTATAGCACCTAACTGTTGGCAATATTCCTCTCCCGTGCTTCCCTATGCTGAAGCCTTCATAACCTTAGTGGTAGCATTATTCATGGTTAAGGGTTACGCTTATAAATGTATGAATTACATGATGAAAACGGGAAAAAATGGTAGAAAGATAATAAAAGATAACGAAGAAATAGAGTAACTATGAAGGGGTAACAATTTCTCTGTCGCTGGAGATGATAAGAGATGACCTGCACGATGGTATCAGGGGCCGGGAACTCCAATGGCCACTTCCCTCTCGCCGGCCTCCCCCGGGGGATGTGGGGAGGCATCGGCCGGCTCAGACCGTGACGAGAGACATCCTCGCCACGCTCAGGTCACTCCACCTCATCCTCGCAACGCGCACGCCACATCACTTCATCGCTCCGCTCACGTCACCTCACCACAGCATCAGACCGTCATACATCCACTTAATGCGTCACTTGTCGAATGTATTACATACTGGGTGCAATATATATATATATATATATATATATATATATATATATATATATATATATATATATATATATATATCTATAATGATCTCAGGTATTAGTTATAGATAATTTTCCATTCGTTACGTCAGATATTGACGTTTACTTTTGCTCTGATTGGCCAAGTATTTATGTTATGGTAGAAATTGTTTTATGAGAAATTCATTTCTAAAAGCCATGTATTCATTATTTCGTAGACCAGGAATGTGTGATTTTGTATTGGGTAAAGTGTTCACTAATGCCAAAGATTAGTCAGTGACCAAGTGTTGCCATAAAATCACTTAGTATGAAAAAAATGGTAGGTAGACAGTGCTGATGAGTGGAAGTAAGTTGTGTTTGTAGTGGGTGCTGGGAAGCGGTTTGGTGGCCCGGTGAAAAGTATTTGGTTTTGTGATGATATTGTGAAATCAATAGTGTAGGTAGGTGGTGGGTGGGAAGCAGCAGACTTTGTACAAAGGTCGGTGGTGGGATATAGATTGGAAAGATAGGTGGTGTTTCCTGTTGTGGTATCTTTATGGATGAGAGTACTTTCTTTTACGTATACCTGCGACGAGATTTCATGATTGCAAGTGCTATCGCCTAGCACTCACTACTTGAATAACTTTTGTTTCTGTCGACCGCCTCTCCTCTTCTCATTACTCGACTTGCTTATTTATTCAGAGACAGAGCTCCGGAGAGAGAGTTAAGACGTGTTTGAGAAATAGGGGGTGCCAGAGAGACAATTGCGGTGTGGGCAGTAAAGACAGCAGCAATGCCGTCCCTGTCAGCCACGTCCGTGTCAGCTGCTGCTCCAGTCAGCCTCTACCTCTCAACGACCAGGTGTCAGTTGACGTATCAGCGATTACTTTACATATTGTATTGTTGATAGGTCCATGAGTTGTAGGATGAGTGTTTTAGTATTAATATCCATGTCTTTTACAGGAAGTGTTATTTAAGTAAGAGGTATGATATGTTTTAACTTTACATTCCTTAACGGTTATCTCGGTAACGCCTTTGGGAGAGACTGGGGCACGCAAGGCTCTGCGTGGGTTTTGGAGGTTGGTCCACAGTGGCCCATCGAGGGTTCCGGAGGTTGGTCCACAGTGGCCCATCGAGGGTTCCGGAGGTTGGTCCACAGTGGCCCATCGAGGGTACCGGAGGTTTGACCACAGATATCCGCCAGAGGGTTATGGAGGTTTGGCTACTGCTAATCCCTCACGAGTTTGGGAAGTATGGCCTGCCATAGCTGTCTGTCATGGGTTTGGAAAGTATGGCCACTGCTATCCATCATGGGTTTTAAAGGTTTGGCCACAGCAATCGTCATGTCTTTTGGAGGTATAGCCAAAGCGATCCGTTATGGGTGTAGGGGGATTGGCCGTAGCTATTCTTCGTGGTTTTTGAAGGTAGGTCACAACATCCCATCATGGGTTCTGGTTTCTTGAACAACCTCTGTGGGTTTGGAGGATGAGGAAGGTTGGCCACACACACCACAGCGGCAGCGGTGACGGTGGTTGCCGCCTGATCCTGCTGTTGGCGGTAGGAACCCATAGGACTCACTGGAGCGTTGGGACGGAAGCAGGAATTACCCAAAGGACTGTGTCTGTGTGTGTGTGTTACTCGGAAGCTTTCTTGTTTTCGACTTTCTGTCACCCCACCCAGTCCGCCAGCGGCTAGTTTATTGTACTCCCCAAGTTCATCGTGATAGTGGTAGCGCAACAGGATTACAGAAGTCACAAGGAGTATTGTCAGACCCTAGTGAGTAGGTGATTATAACATTAGAAGTTACAGTTTGTTCATTACAGAAACTTGCAGTCTCCATATAACTAGATACAAAAGTGGATGTAGTTTCAGAATTTCAGATATCTTAATACCAGCAAGATGTTGCGCTGTTTCTTGCAGGGTTTATTTTTGGACCTGTACTTAGTTCTAAAACACAGTGTTCTAGTGTGTGTCCATATCTTTGGCCACACACTTTGTAGTTCAAATGATTAACATCAGATAGGCTAAACCAATAGTACATATAGCCTAGCCTAGCCTTACTTTAGCTTCTCCATATATTTGTTTTATTCGAAACTTTTCTCTGGTTCGCTGGTGTTTATTTGTATTCGTCTACTTGTTCGAAATACATGTTATTTTTTCATGAGTACAGTAACTTCTAATTGGCAGTCACCTTCACTATGCTGTCGGAGATGTGTTAGAAGTGGAATCTACTACAGTTTAACTTGAATCCCATTACCAATAGTGTTCACACCTCTTCATTAGGTTTCAGAGACAAGTATGTTACATTCTGGGATTTAGAGCAAGTAGTGAGGATAGAAAATCTGTGGTTACGATTTCTGCAAGTTCAAGAGCGATGAGAGCGGCAAGCAATTCGTTTGTAAATTAGAGCCCTAACTATCTATTCTAACACTCTTATCTAATATGTCACCGTCAGACTGGGTCATAATGGCAGCACTCCAAGCCCTCCCATTGGCAGAGTCGAGAGGTGCCGTCAGTATAGATGTTCAGGTTGTTTTCACTTTGGAGATTCTGGTATTTGTTGGGTAGCACCGCGTTTTGGCAGTGCGTTGAAGGTGTGTGTATTGCGAGTGAGTAGACACTTATGTGGGTAGGTTGACTGCCTCACCTGAGCGATCCTGCAGAACACGTTTTGCCGTGCAAGGATCCTTGTGTTTGTGGGTCAGAGATGGTGAGTTGATGACGGCATCACATCGCTCCCACGGTGTTGTTGTTGGTGGTGATGGTTGTGGTGCCTTACGTAACGTACCAGCGATCGGGCCGTGTCACCTGCATGACGTCACCACGTCCCGTGATCTTCGGCGGACTTCTTTAAGGTCCGTCTTGCGTCACGTTGCGGCGACGCAGACGAATCCAAGCATTCTTCCGTCCCACTCGTATTCGCCCGTCCCACTGGGCGGCCCAAGAGAGTTACTTGCGTTTACATAAAGAATTGTGAAAGTTCTGAACACTGCGGTGTGTGTGTGTGTGTGTGTGTAATATGAGCTCTCGCGGCTGTAAAACCACAGTTTTCCGTGAAAGTAAATTATATTGAGATCTCGTTGTATTATTAGAGAATTATACACCCAGGATTAGTGACGTTAGATATGTCTTAAAAGGAAGGAAAGTTCCTAGAAATTCACACACTCGGGACAAGTGTGGACAAACGGGTTATTACATTTATAGTACTTTCATTTTTATATCATTAGCATTCTTAGTTCGAACCGTTAACAAACAAGATTTTACTGTGTGCAGGTTGACTTGGGGTCGGTCAGGTCAGTCGGCTAGCGGCGAGCTGAAGGGCATGGCGTCGCTCCTGTAGTAGTGGTGGACCTTGGGCCGAACCTCCTTTCCAAAGCGGTTGTCGTTGATGAATCAAGTTTCTCCCACTTTTTATCCCACCGACAGTGGTGACCGTCAGGAAACTTTCCCGTCACCAAGTATCTTTTTTTTTTCTTTCTCCTTTCCATAAACGATCTTCTTCCTTCAGCTTCGAACCGTATTCATACGTATGCTTAGGATTCCGCTCTCTGCGTATATATTTCAACTCGCATTTTCTTCTTTTCCTCGCTTTATTAAATTCAGCTGTATATAAACGCAATATATATCTGTATACATCTCTTAAAATCTCACTCCTATCCTTTTGAATTCCTAGGCATAACCATATCTTCTCCTCTGCCTTAGAAATCCCACATACTACAATGTCTAGACGTTACAAAATATGCTTTGTAAAAGCTGGAGGTGTTACGTAGGAGCCGCATTTGTTTTCCAAGCAGCTACTCAGGTACGTATCCGGAGGACTTTCACCCATACCAGTATGGATGGAGTGCTCCTTGCATATCAAGGGTGGCTCGTCTACCACCTCTCTCTTAGCCAGAGGGGGATTCAAAAACTTTCCGTCTCGTTAGCTCACCTGTTTTCACCTCTCTTCAGACGTCCATTTCCGTTCACTGCGATATTGTGTAATTTTCTCTGTCGTGTATGTCCCATTCCCTTGGGCCTGAGTCCGCGGCACGCGACTGGCTTCTGCT
Organism: Panulirus argus; assembly: GCA_038088735.1. Taxonomy (NCBI): domain Eukaryota; kingdom Metazoa; phylum Arthropoda; class Malacostraca; order Decapoda; family Palinuridae; genus Panulirus; species Panulirus argus. The sequence goes on along the minus strand of JAYMFT010036669.1, from coordinate 1,826 downwards.
TCCCTTAGTTTCTGTGTGGAGACCAACCATACGACGGGTGATCATTATTATATCTCCCTCTTTCCTCTCAGAGCCAAACTGTGGAATTAGGTCCCTTCTCTCTTCTCTCTTGCATAACACTATCAAGAATCTGATCGACAAAGACCCTAGGAACTCAGCCCTCCCTCCTTTATTTCTACAACTCATCATTTTATCTTTACCAGCTTATATGGCTACGACTGGAGCGTGCTTTTGCCCGTGCCGTGTCGATTCAAAGGGGTTCTTCCCAGAGAACCGTGACCGGGTTGCGTGGCGAGCTCGGAACGCTCTGGTGCGCGTCATCACATTACGGAATCTGGTCGCCGACCGCCGCACCTGACCTCACGGGATCTGTACTGACTATTGTGTGATTTTCGTACGAAATGTATACAGAGTAAAGAAATGGAGTTTATTTACTTTTCTTTACGAATAGGGGACAAGTTATTTTACTGCCATGTATTTTGAGTACATTTTATTCTTGAGGTACGTGTAATGTGTAACAGTGACGGATTTTAAGTGCAGTGATACTGAATAGTGAGATAGGAGTCAGCGGTTGTATGGAGTAAAAGGTGTGGTCGAGTTTCTGTACACCTGCGATGGAGTCGGCTGACCCTTTTGTACGACGGTACAACCACCTTAGATATGATGGCTAGAAATGCGAGACCTGCGGGATAGATTGCGGCCACCAGGGAGTAGGGAGAAAGTGCTGCGAAGGGAGGGCGAAAGGAGGGAGGCAATGTGGGTCCTGGTAGGGAAGCAGTGGACGTGATGGTATTAGTGCCACACCTGGAACCATACAGCCAGCCTCCACTGCACCGCCCTCCCTCGCTGCCGCTTCCCCATCACTCTCACCACCGACTCCATCAAACACCACCCACATCCACGACATCCATGATCTTCACCACCACCACCCTGTAGTCTCCCTCAGCTCGTCAAGGGGTCTTGTTCACCGTTGAGGAGGACTGTTTGGCTCATCGGGTCATAGTGCACTGTGGGGGTGTTGGTGATAGGCTTGCAGATCTTATCGATTTTGTTTATGGTCTTAATGTTTTTTATTTCACCTTGGGGATGGTAAGTGGGTTTTGTGTGGGGGTTGGAAGTGGGCCTTGTGTAAGTGTGGGAAGTGGGTCTTGTGTGGGGATTGGGTCTTCTGTGGGAGTGGGAAGTGGCTTCTGTGTGGGGATGGGGAGTTGGTCTTGTGTTGTTAGGGAGATTTTTTTTTCACTGTGTTGCTGGTTATGTGTATTATTATGTGAACCTAGATGGGAGAGGACTCTGTTTACATTGATTTAAGGCACTCGGGAAGGGGGGGGGGGGCTTTTTTTACCTCCAGCTGTCACTGAAGTAAATATTTATTGCGTGGTCGTAGGAGGCGTGTGTGTCTAACTGTGGGTGTCTCTGATTATGCCTTTTTATCACAGAAAATGCTAAACCAACCATTTGCCATTTGATTTACATAAATAAACATACACACACGTTATAATCAGGTTGTTGACTTATGCAGATGAATACTGTACAACGATACTCGGTCGTGGACCTGTCGGTACTGTAGCGTTCCGGAGACAAGTCCAGATAGTCTATAATAATTCTCGACACTTCTCAGACGGACCAACTGTAGCTTCAAAATCTGCTGAAAAATTATTATTTATTTATTTTTTTTTTCATACCAGAGTATTGGGTGGATGGGCGGACAGTATGTGATGCAGGTTGGACGCGCCCTGCTTTTAAATGGTAACGAGGGATCTGTGTATGCTAGACGCATACACGCACTCAATATATATATATATATATATATATATATATATATA